>PVKA01012328.1:0-58069 GCA_004027165.1 Ctenomys sociabilis
AGGATAAAACACGATGACAGATGTGAAAAAGGTTTGACAGGAAAAGTTGAATATTAACATGGTTACAATGATTATCCTAGCAATGACGGAGGTTCTATGCATTTGCTCCTGTCATGTGTAAAAACACACCCATAAACTAGAAATTATGGTTCACACTAAAAAGTTTCATCTCTTTTTATTTGCCAGACCAAAAAATAAATAAAAAGAAAACAAAGTTGAAATTCAGAAATCTGCAGATGGACTACAGCTTCAATGCAAAGGGCAAGGCAAGTGTCAGCCTTTCAATGCCAGACAGGTCCCTGGTCTAGGAGAGTCCAGGAACAAGATTGTGCTATTCCAGTTCCAGACTGTACTCGTGAGAAGACAAGCAGATTTAGGCTCTTTCTATGTGCACTGGAGAAGCACCAAGGGATGCTGTGTCACCTGGGCACGAGGTTTTGGGCTCGGGAGAGGACCTTGTCTCCTGGCATCAGCCCTCAGGCTGCACACACAGAGCTCCCAATCTCCAGGTCTCCTGGGACTCCAGTTGCCTCCCCCTTGTACCCCCCCAAGCCCCCTGTAGCTTCTGCTGCTTGTCCCTCCTTGATAACATGAATGGCCTCTTGTATCACACCCTGGAGACATCTATTGGAACAAGTTCCCATAAAATGTAAGTTGAAAGGACAGGGGACCTTGAAAATGTGCTTGGTACTCTTTCCTGATCTCTAAGTTCAGTTCTGATTTTTTAAATACATATTTAAATTTTCTTTTTAACTATAAATAAATTCAGACAGAAGTTTACAAAACAGAATGCTACACATTAATGTCTGTATAGAATGTAGAAAACATAAATACCTGGGTAACTGAGGAGTGGGTGCGGCTGCTGAAAACTGCACAATCAAAATTTGTTCAATAAGGGCTGGCCAGATAGCTCAGTGGACTAACGTGCCTGCTTAGGCAGGCACAGGATAGGGATTCAATACCTGGTGTGCTGTGCTGGCCTCACCCCAGGGGGGTTGGTGTTCTGTTCCCACAATTGAGACGCTGTGGTGTAATCCCACCTGTAATCCCAGCACTTGAAGCTGAAAACAGGAGGAACACTGAGTCCAATCTGGGCCATGAGACCCTGTTGGCCCCGTACTGAATACCTTTAAAAAAGAAAAATTGCACAATAATTAGCTGGAGGACACTACAGCTAAATGAACATGGCCCACCCCTATGGTTAATAGTTCTGTCAATATTTGGACCCAAAAGTCCGTATTTTCCCCTTCTTCTACTTGCTGGCCAGATGGAAAGATGCTTTTTGAAGTCTACTAGACAACATGTAGCTTCTGAAATGGAAACAGGAGCCTTGATGGTGATATAGGGGAAAGAAAACTCTCAATCTGAAAGGTACCTGGGACAAGTTCGTGTTCTCTAAAACTGAAGATGAATTTTAGGAACAAATGGAGGTCAAGGGCAGAAAGTATTTATTGGGGAAAGAAAGCCTCTGTCCAAGAGAGGGTTGGACAAAAGGGGGCCTGAATGGGCTGTCTCTTCCAGAGACTTTTATAAAGTAAAAACAGGCAGTGAAGTGGGTCTAAGGTGGAGCACATGAGAACTCACTTAGGTGGACATGAGGTGGGACAAAACTGTGGTCAACCAATGAGATTACAAGCACCATTGCTCAGGTAAAACTGATTAAATCTAGGACCAAATGGGGAAGTGAGTCACATAGCAAGCAGGCACAAATACAGAACAGTTTACCCAGAAGCCAGCTGGTAGCAGTTGGATCAGTGACTCTTCCTGGCTTCCTAAAGGCGGTGATCAATTCCAGATGCTTATCTTTAGGGAGGTCAGCATCTATTTGATCTTTGGTCTTTAGGTCTGGCCCACAGCAGGAGCATCTCTTTCACAGTTACAGTATATCTTGTCTTCGGTGCTGTCTCCTTGAGCTCCTGGCCCTCGCCCTATAATATTTCTAACTTGGCTGCCTACAACAATGGGAGATGCAAAGGAGATGAATGGGGGAACTCTGCATCTCTCTGCCACAGCGTGCTTCCGCAACTGGAAGGTTTCTATGTCTGGAGACTTGGGCTTTATCTCTGCCTCTATGGTCTTGTGCTCTGACAGTCCCAAGAGACTGAGGAGTTGGCCTTTTTCCTTTGGGTTCTTCAGTTACTTCCTTTTCACAATTGGACGTGAAGACCCTCAGCACACACACATATTTGTATTTACAGCTGCTCCAGACTATGCTGTGTAATGAAATGTGTGCTTTTAGAGTCAGAAACTCTGGGCCTCAAGAGACCAGACCTTGTTCTCCAAGGTTGAGCTATACTTGTTTCAGCAGAACAATAAACAAAGCAGAGAAGTCCATCTGCAACAGGATCTGAGGTGGCCATGACTATGGGAACAGCTGATGTGCCAGGCATGACAGTCCTTCAGGAGGACCTAATTTATGTTGGCTGCTTTGGCTTCATCTTAGACATATTTAGTTTAAGGAATGTGAGGAATTTGCAAGCTGAGCAAGTTACACATTCTGCTTTCTAACCAGGCTCCTTGCCGCTGAAATGTTTCTAAAAAACACTTCCACAGCAGGATCTGGGGCAAAAGCAGCACATGGTTCAAAGGAATAGTTTAAATAGCAAACAAATCCTTCCAGAAAATGTACCATGTTTGCCTGGAACACAGGACCTGGCTCTGAGATGGAGAAAGAGGCATTTGCGCTTACTACCAAAAAAAAAAAAAAAACTTGTAACAAAATTCTAGAACCACATCCTCCCTTCCCCGATTCCACCAGTGATACAGGAGAGAGGCTGACGGGACAAAGTATGGATATATACTGTATGCCTACTACACAGCAATACATTGTTCCCATTTTACTGATGTGAAAACTAGGTGTCATAGAAGTTAAATCACTTGATCAAGTTAGAATTCCAGATACAGAGCAGGAATTTAAAACCAACTCTTGGGATATAACAAGGCTGAGTGTGTGTGGCATGTTCCTTCCTATCCCTGGATGCCGAACAACTACACACCTGTCACTCAAAGTATAGACCCTTCAAATTTGATAAAATGTCACTATGCACTGCGGTGAGATTAACAATATATTAAATCATGACAGGTTAGTGACTTGTCAAAAATCATACAACTAGTATGATTTTCTAATTTGCCAATAACCTTGAACACTCTCCTAACATTCCTCAGCATACAACTGGCTGGTGATGACACGTAGAAAGCTTGATCTTTCTCATGTTTAATTCGCTTACCTCTTTCAGAAAAAAAAATTACCATCAGACGCACCACAAGAGAATGAGCCCTAAAGCACTGTTAATTTGGGTTGCTAAGAACTAATGGCCAAATCACAACACAAGCAAGCAGAAAATAACATGGAACCATAGCCCCATCTAGTGGTGAACTTCTTGCCTTGCAATAAACCACTTCCTGAACTGGCCCATATGTACTGAAATAAAATTAAAAAGGTTCAAAGATTTTTTTAATAATTATTTTTTAGTTTTATGATTGTTTTCGTATTTTAGGGAAGGGTCTACAAGGTATTGAGGGTCTCACTACCGATCAGAGTTGTAATGATCCACCTGTTTACAGCCTCCCAAGAGCTGGGATTACAGGCATGGCCACCACACCTAGTCTCTGCTGTGGTCTCAGCACGCCCCCGGGGGGGGGGGGGGACCAGCATGGCAGACCTGAGAATCAAACCCCTGGCCTCTGCACCTGCTTGCAGTGCTTTAATCTACTGAGCTATTTGGCCAGCTCTCAAATATTTAAATAGCAAAACAGAAACACTTACCTGCTACAAGATAAAAATTGGTAAGACTCCTGAATTCATAGGCATATGCAGACTTTCTGAAGAGAACCCCAACTGTACAAGAAATAATATTTTAAAAATTAAGTGGGATATCAACAGCAAAGAAACAACCAAAAGTGAAGAAAATCCTACAGAATGGTAAGAAAATTTTCCAGCTACACCCCCAGCAGAGGACTAATATCTAAGTTACACAAAAACTCAAGAAATTAGACTGCCCAAACTAAAAGATTCAATCAAAAAAGAGCAATTGAAAGGTATACCTCCGGAAGAAATACAATTTGTCAGCAAATACATGAAAAAAATGTTCAGCATTGCTGGGCACAAGAGAAATGCACATTAAAACACTGAGATTCCACCTTACTCTGGAAAGAACGGCCACCAACAAGAAGCCAAATAAATGCAGGCAAAAGGGGGAGTACTGTGGGTCAGAGGGAACCCTTCTGTGTCGCAGCGGGAATGTAAACTAGAGCACTCACTAGAGAAAGCAGTGGGAAAATTCCTCAAAAACATCCAAATGCCATTTAACCTAGTTTTCCTCCTTTACCCTGAATGAAAGACACATTACATTGATACATATATACTCATGTTTGTAGCAGCACAATTTATAATAGCTAAATCTTGCAAGTGGTCTATATGTCCACGGACAGACGAAGAAAGTGTATTTGAACACAATGGAGTATTACTCTCAGAGGGACAAACTTGAGTGAGACCATCATGGAGTGTGATAAATCAGACTCACAGACTTATCTAGGGTTGGTTCCATGAGAAACTCAACTGTAAGTAATTTACAGAGCAAAATAAAAGACAGAAAATATGAAACAGGGTGCTAGTTCTTTTGCAACTGAGGGTACCAAGAGATTGGGGCTGGTGGGAGAAGGGGACACAAAGAATTAATTAGGAATGTCATGTGGAAGTGCCAACTCCATGCAAAGAATGCAATCATTACGTATCACACAACGTGTACTAGTACAAAAAGAACGTCTGGTGGCAATGAATAACTGAGCACAGAAAGTGGGAGGGGCAGATGTAAGGCCTCAGCAGCTGCTGGGAAGCAAACCCAGTTTCCCCTCCTAAAAGATGCTACATGCCCTCTTTCCTTTCCTCTGCGGTTGCTAAAATGTTAGGCAATAATTATGGAACCCATAAGGGTTCAAGTTCAATTCAATACCATGAAGTCTGCAGTCAATAACTGAGACATTTTCCCTCACACGTCTGACAGGAGGACTAAGGGATGGAGCTTGGTGGCAGAGCACTTCCCTAGTGTGTTCAAGGGCCTGGGTTCAAGCCCCAGTAACACAAAAAAGTAAAACATGTAAAAAAAGGTCTGCCAGAACTTGGTGCTACAAAGCTGTTTAAGATCCAACCATCTTTTTCAGTTTCCTTTCCCTGTTATGTTTTGGATCTGAAATGGCCCCAAAGTCATGAGAAAAGGTCTGGTTGCCAGCTGCAACCAGAATCTGGAAGTGGATTAGGGTCCTAACTTCATCAAGTGGGTTAATTTATGATATCGAAAGTCAATGGCATTACTGGAAGACAATGGAAAAGGAGGTGAGTCCTAGCAGAAAGGAAAAGGTGATAGGTGCAGCTTTTGGAGCCCCTCTGCTCCTCAGCTCTCCCTCTCTGGCTTCTCTCTGCCTCCCTACAGGCCCAGAGATAACTGAGCCATCAGACCACAGGAACACAGGTCCCCAAGTCAGGTTTACTTCCTGCAGGTTGCTCTGCAGGCAGTAAAGTGGTCACAGTGACAAAAGGCTGCCACTCTCTGGTCCTATCTGGCTGGGTGTCGAGCGTGAAACTTGACACCATCCCTCACAGGACCTAGTGATGGTTTACTTACTACAAAAACATACTTCAAGAACCTAATATAACAAAATAGAAATCTTCGTGATCTTGAGATTTAAGATTTGACCAAAAATATTTTCTGAACTTTGTGGTCAAGGAGATGTATTTGGTTGTTTTGTAATTCATATGGTGGAATTAAAATGTTTTCTGGAAAAAAGAAAACTGTAAGCTGATTAGAGAAAATAAAGGTCAGTGTTGATGTGCACTCAATTTTAAAAGTGAAGCTAGTTCATACTCCAGCAGGGTTGCTCCATCTCCGGGCACTGACTGTTGGCTCCTCCTTTGGCAGGCAGGTTTACAGCAGAGTGTAGGGGGACAACAAGCCCCTCCTTCAGAAATCCCTAACAAAAACTCCAAGTATGCATAACTCTGACAGTTCAAAACATGAGTAACTGTTCAATACTCTATACTGTTGTCTGGTTCTCGCATAATAGCTCATCACAGGTAAGAGACTCTTCTGTAATCAACACAGCACGGTGGGGGAAAACGGTCTAACCACAGAACGCCCAGCTCAGTAGTGATAACTGTGTGCTGTTCAGAAATTTTCCACCTCAGAAGCATAATCTACCAAATGGGTCTGAAAGACATCACCTGAAGGTTAGTGTCGAAGGGTACTTCAGAAATGTCTGCCAGATATGCAGGCACTCAAGAAGTGGTACAGCACGACTACTATAAGCAATAGCACGTTTCTTAATACAGTCCGTGGTCAGGATCAGTCCTAGATCAGCCTAGAAATATGGCCACTTATGTCTCGAGACCTCCAAAATCTACAGGAAACTTGCCCCAGAAAACCAGACAGAAAGGCAGACATTTGAATCTACTGCAGCGCAGAAGATGCACCTCCAAGAATCCCATACTGTGAAGCTTTCAAAGACAGGTTTATTTATATATAAGTGCATGAAATTGAATACAGAAACTTTATTAAAATATTGTATATTACAAATTTTTAATCCAATAAATTCTGTATAATGACATTTAAGTGCTGGATTCACTTTTGACAGATGTTTTGTGTGTTATCAACAGAGTTCACCCTGTACATTACAAAGAGAGCCACACATGGACCTCAGAAATGGCCCGTGATCAGACAGCAGATGATACTGATACTAATTGTGCATCTTTCCCTTAAAGCAACAAACTGAAACTCAAATCTTGTCTTGTTAGACCAATTTTTTCATATTCAAAAATAACTTGCATATGTTTATTGCTGCCCTGTGGAAAAAAATGAGTGGTGAAATAATTTAAATAAAAACCAACATTTCTAAGGCTAACCTGATACTTACTACAATTAAAATACTTAAAAGTCACTGCAAAATGTTCTCCAGGAAATTATGCTATATACACAATGAGATTTGTACATGAACTGGGAAATAAAAAATTGCTTATATAAAATTAAAAATCAATAGTATACAATATTTACAGCTTGTTAGGTATTCTATATAAAGTTTTTTAAATAATCCTTCAAAATTAAACTGTACTATGTAAACATGCAATACACATACTCATACAGTGTAGCTTATAGTCGTAACAGAGGGAAGTTGTGTTCACATAATGCAGGGTACTTCATCAAATATGCTTTTGCTTTTCTGTGTTACCCTCCAATGCTTATTCTTCATATCTTCAAGCTTCACAGTACATTTAATATATTTCTATAGTAAAAATAAATCCCTGATGATAAACATATTTCTAAAGGTTACATACTTAAAGTGTTTGCCCCATACATACTACAATATAAAACTAACATTGTTCACACTAGGTTCTCCAGTTTGTAATAAAACTAAAAATTTAAATGGTTGACTACATTTTCCCCCATTTCATACTTCCTTGGAAAAAGAAAAGAAAATAGAGGAAAATGCCACATCATGAGAACATAATGAAAGTAGCTGTCATCTGTCCTAGCCCATGGCTAAGGAGGTGATTTGTATCGAATCGTAAGAGGCTAGTAGCCACAGCCTGTTCCCGTGACACCCTTCCCAGACTTCGGCTCCAGTCACGGGTGATGTGTACACAGCCAACTCATCGGTGCCAATCTGACTTCTGCTAGATCCACTTTGCAAAAGTATCACAGCTTTCAAGGCACTAAGGCATCATTTAGTTTGTTAAATGGTACTGTGATTTAACTGATTCATCAGTGATCTTTTAATGTCTGCTGGGTAAACTAGATAGTTGGTACTCTAATGAAAACAGTTTAGTTTTAAAAAACAGTTTAGCAACTTTTAAAAAAGTTGCTCTCAAAACGATTAGAGTCAAGGGGTAATACTTACGGTAGGAAATCATATGCATTTTAACAAGCTATAAATTTAAATGTAAACTACCAGGGAATTTCACGTTTGTTCATCTATACCTGCACGCTTCCTGTGTGTATGTCGGTGAGAGTCAGAACACTTCAAATTCCTCCACAGCATATGCACCCAATACTACAAACACTAAGAAAACATCAACAATTAGCTTAGCAACACAGCCAGTACTCAAAGTGACTCATTTTTTCTTATTCTAACAAGTACCTCAACTTGCTTGCTATGAGGAAACTTAAAATGTCCCATCCCAAAGATACTCAGTGGTGAAATCTACATAATGTACATTTTTTAAAAAGTTTTTCATCATAAGAATTTTCAAGAAAATATCCATTTAAACAGGGTTTTAAAAGCAGTGATGATTTTTAGTAATTTCCAGTTAATATTCAGGAGAAAAGTTATGGTCATGAGCTTCAGATGATTATGTATTTTAGTCTCTCTTCCTATACATTTATGGCATGCTGCTTTCTAGTTTCAGTTATAGACCTAAAGACATTTCAAGAGAAGACAGTCATATTATTACTGATGGAAAATATACTGTGTATGAGTGTGGGAGACAATCTAAAATAACATATAAGAGCTTCACACTGTCCTGACTTTCCTATAGCTATTTATTTGTCAAAAAGATACTGGCTGCATAACCATAGGTCTTGAAAATTCTCTCTTGAATCAAACAGCTTCTATCAAAAAACTACATGTTTAAACTATAATGTAGGACATTGTTTGGAAAAAGGATGGAGGACTTTACATAAACTGTTCAGTTAGTTCTTAAAATCAAGGAAGGGTTACTGTGCAAGTCCAACCCAGGTGCGCTGAATGTGAAGAACGGGGACGTGAACCTTCTAAAGTCAGAGGGCAATGACTGCATTTCATAGCTCGGTTCATTCAGAATTGAATGTTGATGCTAATTTAATGAAGAATTCATCAGTGCATCACCATAGTTAGTCAAACTACTTCATATATTAACTACTGTTTCTGCCAAGTTCACAGCTATGTTTTGAGATAAATAATTCACAGCAACTTAACAATAGTGCATTCTCTGTAACAGGACAGAGATACTCAAAAGGGCAAACCTATCATCTCTCTCTCTTACACACACACACACACACACACACACACGAGTTCAAACGCACTGTGGCCAGGGTGCCTGAATGGAAGCAACACCAAACTATGCAGATGAGCAGGACACACTCGCACCGTGTCTCAGCACAGCAGAAAGGAGCTGTGTTCTCACAATGCAAGGAGCTTCATATACCCAACAGCTCCCTACCACAGCTTCCTGTCTTTAAACTTCCCTCAGCAATATCATGGTACCACAAAAAACTTTTAAATCCCATTATGTTCCTTTTACCTGGAAGACTTTTAAAGAGATGAGAAATTAAGAGCGATTACCACAGCATTTGATTACTAGTCCATTTTCATTACTGAGTCTCACTCCTGATTATTCAAGGAAACAAATTTACCTAGTTATCCAATGTATACACCAAACTTCTCCACAATCAAAGTTTAATTCTAATGTCTTCAGTAACTCTTCATGTCCCTCCTACCCTGAAAACTATGTTTAATGAGATTCTGGTGAGGCTTTCTGTGAGAAAACTTATAGCAGTCTGTAGATACTTCAGAAAGTTCTCTTAGCATCATGTTACCTCTTGAATTACAAGATGGGACTCTATCTAAAATAGTATTGCCTTTGGGGTTATAAAGGAGGCCCAACACACCAGCAGCAGGACCTAGGCCAAGCCTGGCCCCCAGGTGGGATGTAGACACTGAATACCATGTTCTAACCAAACCAGCAGCACAACGCAGAGCCACTGCCCAAGGTGGCTGTGTGGTAGAAGGGCTTGACCTTACTCACTCTAAAACAAGGGCAATAATCTGTACATACCAGAGAGCCAATCAATGTTTTCAGTGAACCTAATCTATAGAAAATAGATAGGAAATGGTAAAGGAGTAGATACTGGCTGCTTCTACTCTATTATAACCTGTGGTAATTGGAATCCATCATTCAACCCTGATTGCCCGAGCCATTCTGATCCTATCAATTCCCAAAGTGTTTTTAGACAAGTGTCTGATTTTTAAAAATAAAGGGGTAGAGGGGAGATGAAGGGAGTAAGATTACAAGATAACTTTTTTGTTTTTTTTCTTAAATATATAACTTTAAAAAACTCTGCTAACATTTGATCATTTACTATAATTACATATTTATTATTCATAAATAATTCTCTTAAGAATGATATAAAGTATAGTAATTTCACAGAATGTGAACTGAGGCTCACAGAAGTTAAAGGACTGCTTGGATCAGAAAGATGCTAAGTGACAGGCTGGATTCTAAGCCTGTGCCTCTCGAGTCTAACACTCTTCATTCTGTCACATCAACGCCATCTCAGCTAGATTTCTTAGAGGATGTAATGGTAAAACCCGAATAAGGTAGGGGCAGGATCTGAACTGCTAACCAAAATCAGGAAGTGAAATACTATGCCAGCATTTTTTTAAGATCTGAAAATGTTTCACTAGCTCTTAGTGGGCCAGAAGGCAGAAAGCCCAGCTGTTCTTATGAAAGATGACACTTTTGTATAGCACTGCACACAGTGGGTCTGGAAAAAGTGCTCACAAAACTAAGTTAGCTGGCACCAAGGTGCTGGCACGGGACCAAGAGTGGCAGTCCCATGTTCCTCGTCTTACCTGGAGTCTGGAGGTCCAGATTCTAACAACATTCATTGATTTTGAAATTATTTCTGTTCCTATTCTATTTACATCACAAATAGAAAAAAAACAGGCCAACTTATTCCCTTCCTTTTCTGTCATTTAAAGTACAAATACACCCCTTGTGGGTTTGGAGCTTTAGCAGGTAAAATGTATGCAGCAAATACAAAGACAGCATATCGCGTAACACACTGCAACACTGCTTGGTAAACATTAAGATATAAAACAACAAGCTGCACACAATGAATACACCATAATTCAGAACTTTTTCCACAGTAACTGACTGAACTGTGCCATGGGTAGTTAAGTGTACTTCCTTATTTTTTTAAAGGTTTTTAAGCAGCTTACCCGAGGCCCCTCTGGCTAACTCTGCTCTACTGATATATTTTTTTTTCCATTTATTTTTATTTTATTGAAATACAAATGTCAATCAGACAGTTTCAAAACACCATAACCATACAGAGTCGATGAAATAATACACTGCAAATCTACTGATATTTCTAATCAGATGTTACTCAATGACTTTGGGCATCTAGGAGTTCCTCCTTTGAGGAACTGATTCTATTATCAGTAATAGTTTGCTAAATATTTTTAAAGCAAAAGTGTCAACTGCAGAGGATTCCCTCAATATCTACTTGCACTTGTCACCAAGAAAATTCACTGCTAAATCATATACAAATTTTAAGAAAGTGTAGCCAAATTTGACGTATTGACTTATAAGAGCTTTGTCATGTCTAACAAGGGTTTTTCAGACCATTATCCCCAGAATAATTCCCTGGATAATGTCAAACATCTTCAAATCTATTTAAAAGATCATTCAACCAAACAAACGTATCAAATTCACTAACATCAAAGTGTTCATTAAATAAAAGCTTTCTAATTGGAGTGTATCCATAAATAGCTCTATGTATAGACATTATATAATGATATATATATGTATAGACATATATATCATTTGTATGTACACATATAGGTACATACATTTGTCTCTATAGGAAAGCCATTAACTTAAAAAAAAAGCATATAAATAGCTATTAAAGCAACAGATAAATTCATACTATACAACTACATTTCAAATATCAAGAGTGACAGATGCACAATTTCTCAATGGAAATAACTGAGAGCAGCACAGAACCCAAAATGTCCATCTAAGCATTTCAGTACACAACACACTCAATTCTTAATGTAAATCAACATGATACTAACATAACTGCAGGACACCCCACAGACTAATTATTAACCACTCAATCCTAACTTTATCCTAGAATAAAAATAAGAGTTCAAGTCTCTTTGGTCCATAATTCATATATTCAATGCATCCAAGTTACTTTCTGGATTATGAACCACATGTTCCATATTATCTTACCATGATAACTTTTATAAATAAAAAAATAACCGTATGTTAAATATTCAACCTATACATCTGAAACAATTTCCACATATTATTGGTAACTCCTCTGGAAGAACACAGCCAAAGTAGAGGAAGAACAAAATTGGAGTCTATCAGAAAATGAAAATCAAACTGAGTTGAAAAAGTTTTATCTAAATTGAATTTCAGGAAACACTAGGAATATAAATAACATATGAAAATATAATAGGCTTTTGCACCATAAAAGAATTGAGTGTAACATTTACCACAAACATCTATAAGAACACACAGTTGCTTAGTTTTTAAAACAAGCTTCTAAGCCACAGTATTAGTAAATCCCTAAAGTGGGCTCTGTACTCAACACCTCACTATGTAGATACACTCATTTTGGTGGAGCTGAGATTTCATTGGATATAAAAGAATCCTACTTAAAAAAAATAACACCAAATTAAACAAAAAGGTAAGCTGCTGGGTTGATTTTTTGATTCTCCTTAACTTCTCTGCTGTGGGTCTTTGCTGACGTTAGCACATTTACAACTGCAACTGGTGCCCAAAAAGTCTCACAGGACAACCATTCAGCCAGGGTTGAACTTTACCTCTTGTATTCTTATAAGCAACTATGCACTATCAAAACTTCTTAAAAAGTGTTATACAGAGGACATTTCCATTTTTAGTAAATGTGATGAGTCTAGTAAACTTAAATCATAACTTCTCAACTTAAAACTGAACAATGTAAGCGTCAAGAACTCAAAAACTAAATCACATGAGTATACATTCTGAACTGTTGATATGCTGAGACTGACAATTTTTAAAATTATTTACTATATTCCCCAGTTATCAGCAGAATCATGACACTGCCATATAGCCAAAGTAAGGCAGCCTATCATTCTTCCTATGCAACTTACTGGTTAAGTATCTACAAATAAAGCTTCTTACTTCCAGAGCCTAATTTAGGCCATTCTGTAAAAGTTAATACTCCAGAATGAAAGACAGTTTTGTCAAAAATCAAGATGTATGGAGAATCCCATTACCATATTAATTATAAAGATAGTATCTCCATGAGATACAGGGCAAAAGCTTTTTTAAGAAGGGACAAAGAATGTAACACGCATTCCAGACTTTTTTCCTTACAAAATTTATAAGAAAAATTTCAAATTATATTTTATGACACACAAATGAGTGTGAAACAACATTTTTAATTCATATAAGCAATATTTATGCATGATGAAAACTATTAAAAGGGTGTTAGGTTAGTGAGAAGTATGCACCCTACAGATCTAATTTGAGTCCTTAAAAGAGTTTAGCTCGTCTTCCACTAAGAAGACTATAAATTCAATAACAATAATGCCTAAACATACTAAAACCCTAAATCCCCGAGATGCTCAACATTAAAAACCAAATAATTTTTCTCACATTTAATGATTCAGTATTTAGCACTCATATGGGACTGAGCACACAAAACAAAGTCTTATAACATTACTTGAACTCATGTCAAACATGTTCACAGCACTCAGCTATAGCTACACTTGCAAATCGTCACATGATCAATGTGAACAAAAAGAGTTTGGCACATGTATCAATTCCTCAGAACGTCCCTGGAACTCAACACAACACTGCTAAGAATGATGATTTGAACGCCAAAGTTAACCTGATGGGCAGCTAAACAAGGTGCCTTTCTTGTGGATTCACGTAGTGTCTAGGTGCACCTTGCCTGGGACGGAGGCACGTAAGGTGCAGGGCGGTAGTGCAATCGCTTGAACACCAGAGGGCTGTCTTTCCACACAGCACGAGGTCTTCCTTAGGCTTTGATTTGCTCCAGCCACGTTTTTGCACTTCCTTTCCACTTGCCAACAATGCCATTTTCAGGAAATCTGTACATCTGTTTTCTTATGTGAAACAGGACATACCCTCAGAAACCTCAGAGTGTAGCGAGGATCCTTGAGAAGGAGATGATTAATGTCAATACAGTCTGCCCGACACCCCACACCAGTGCTTCCAAAGGGGCCATGTTCTTCCCAGCCACTCGGTAGATACCAGCGACTGCTGCACCTGCAGGGAAACAAAACATACATAGCTCACTGTCCACCGGCAGCCATTCAGCATCTGCATCCAACTAGCAAAGCTGAGCCCCTCGTGGTGCCCGCATCGGGCACATCTGCTAGGCTTCTATGTGACTGGCAGAAAGTTATCTTCACTTTACCACATATAACCACTTTATTGAAAAACAGCTTTTTTCATTCAACCAAAAGATGTGTATGTATAATATATGCTGAATACATTAATTCCAAATTTGTCCATAAAATAATCTGAATAAAGAAAGGGAATTGCTAGCTCAGGCTACCTACAATTATTCAACAATGCTGTCACTTCAAACTTGCCATACTTACATAAAGTAAAATATGGTGGTGCGTAAAGCTAGACTTGCAGATTAAAATCCATTTCTACCACTCAACGGCTCCTTACCCTGGGCACTCACTTAATCTCTTCTACCTTATCTGTCCAACTGCAAAGTGGGTAAGTGTGCAGACTAAGAAAGAAGATAGAATTGTAATTGCTTAAACAGCGGCCAACCCTAAATCACACTGCACAAATCCTGGCTAATAGTCCTTGCAGTAAATGATAACGTTTACTCAGTCAGTGATTTACCACTCAGCAAATGTGTCAGGATAAGCAGGGAGCCACTTAGAAGAAATAAATGGAGATCTTCCTTTTACACCATTCTCTACAGTAAATTTCAGATGAATTAAAGAAAATAAAACAATAGTTAAAATATAAGCAAATATGTCTAGGATCCTATAAAAGAAATTATTTTAAAACCACAAAAGCAAAAATTCAAAAGCTTTGACATTACCCCAAAATAAAAAAGTGCTATACATGAAGTGAAATTAATATCAGTATTGACATACACACACACACACATCTGAACAAATACATACGTAATAACTGGGAAATTATTTGTTTCAATCAAATAAAACTAAAACGTCTGTCTATCAGTTGGAAAATAGGTAAAATACGTAAAGTCCACACCACAGAATGCATACAGTTTCAGAACTTAAGATATATCACTGATGCAACAAAGAAAATAACCATAAAGCAGCATATGTTCTCTATCAGTATAAACATAAATACATGTATGTGTAATATATGTGCATTTGTATGTATGCATGAATGTAACGCACAGACAGAAGTCTAGGGACGCATATGAAGCTCAAGACAGGGCCTGCTTCTGAGCAGAGCACTGCTTGAGAGTGCTAGGGCAGCACACGTGCCACAGGAAGGCAGGGCAGTAATTAACAGGAAACAGGAGAGCAGGTGGGTAGGAACCTTCTGTACTTTTTGCAAGCCTAAAACTCCCTAAAATAAGTAATATATCCCTAGTTTTGTATGTACATTTTTTGTGCAAAAAAATGTACATACAAAGCTAGGGATATATTACTTATATAATTAAAATTAATTTAAAAATGTAATATAATTTCAAGATCTAATTTGCTTAAATTTCCCTATACGTCTAAAAGGCTTTCCTTTTAGAAGCCAAGGTGGTATCTTTTCATCCTATTATTCACACAAAAGTCACAGTATACGATGACAAAGTTCAGTAAACTTGATTTTAAATAGTAGGGAACAAATTTATGTTGGGCAGGGAGTAAGTGTATTCTAAATATGAATATACTACTATTTATCCATTCTGCTGTATGTCAGTTAGCTTAATTGTTGACCTGACTGGATACAGACACTCCTGAGGAGGTGCTGTACCCTGCACTAAATGAGTCTCCTCATGTTAAGAGCAGATGTACTGCTCGAGGAAGGGAGGTGGTCCCAGGACTGTGCCCTGGAGAGTGTGTCTCCTCCCAGCCCTTCTGGAAGCTTTGCTTGCAGCTGCCATTAAGAGAGCAGCTGTGTGGCACCATGCCTCTTCCACCATGATGTTGTGGCTTTGCAGCAGTCATCCACAGATTGGAACTCCTGAATCACAAGCCAAATTAAACCACTCCTCCTTGGAGTTACGAGCGTCAGGGATGTTATCCCACCAACAGGAAAGTTGACCAACAAAAACTGCTGCTGACTTGTTTCCAATCCTTGACAAGCATAAACACTTCATCTATGAACTTTCTTGTATCCCTTTGCAGATGCAGTCAAAATGGTCTCCATGATCCATGGGTAAAAGCACAATTGTGCAACCCTCTGGTATGGGTATATTCAACTTTAGTAGCCAATCCAACCTGTTTTTCTAAATTAATTGTACCAACTTGGGTCCTATCCCAGTTACTCTATATCCTCAGGAGCAGTTGACATGGTTAGGTTTTTTTGGCCTGGTGGGTAAGATGTTATCTATAAGATCATTCCCTGATAATGTGATTGAACTTTACTTCCTATATTATTAGCCCTCAGGTTTTATAATCTATAAAATGCTCACTACATTCTGTGTCCATTGCTCTACTGGGTTGTCTTTTTCTTTGTCATTTTTCTCATTACTAGGACAAGATATCCAATACCCACATCTAAAAGGAGAGGTCTGTACTGGCTCAAGCTTTTGTCCCAAGTTCTAGCTCCAAACCAAGATGGCCTGGCACACTGGTCTGGTGGAGGAGTAGTTACTCACTTCATGACATCCAAGAAGCAGACAGAGGGAGGGGTGGGAATGAAGATAAACCTTCCTGCCACACCGTCAGTGGCCACCTACTCTGCCAGGCCCTACCTCCTAACAGCAAGCTGCCATAATCTCACCTTCTAAATGCTTTGCCCATAAGCACCTGAGGCCCAGGGGGGACATTCAGGTATAAACGACAGCATCAGAGACCAGCTATGGTCCTCTTCCTACACTTGTACAGCATGTGAGCTAGGAATGGCCTGTACATCTCTAAATGGTTGGAAAGAACCTAAAGAATATATTGTGGTACATGAAAATTAGATGAAATTTAAATTTCAGTACCCATATGTAATGTATTGGAACTCAGCTGCATGTATGCCTATCCCTTTGCAATCCAGAGGTAACACTCACACAGTGAATGAGCCTCTACTTCTTCTTTAGTGACATATTTGCACTGGTCTCAGGAAAATAATCCTTTATTCTTGACTAAACTAGAAGTGGGATATATACGTATACATATGTCATTAGAGATAAATGGAAGAACTACATTTCCCATACACTCTACAATAACATATACACATGCAGGCTACTCCTATTCCTTCCTCCGTTGTGCATGGTTCCGACAGCTGCTGGCCTTGGCAGCCCCTTCCACCTCTCTAAAAATCACCAGTGAGTTAATATCTTATCTAGATTTTTGTCCTTCCTTTGTCATGGTTCTTACATCAATTCCTTTCTTTCCTGCCAACACTCACTATTCTAGATCAGCTCCATGTCTCAAGCTGAGAAGCCAGTTAAACCTCACAATCCTTCTTCCTTCTTTATTCTTTCCTGCTTGCCTCTCTCCATTCTTCCCTTTATTCTTCCTTATTCTATCTACTGATCCACACAACTTTATTTAACCATCTATTATATTCCAGGTACTGCTTTATTGTTGAAGGCATCATAGTGATAAGGTCCCTGTTCTTTTTTCTTGGTTCTTTACCTATGTTCACCTACAAAACAGATTTTCCTATTGAACTGCTCTGTCTCTTGTCCAACCCATTCAAAAATACTGACTTATTTTGCATGGCCTGCAAGATCAAAATCCAAATCTTCTGGCTGGTCTGCCAAGATCTGTTAGAATCTAGTTCCATTCTCTCTTTCCAGCTGAATCCCTGAGGCCCCATCATATATACCCTGCACTTTAGCTAAACCTGACCTTTATTTAAAACACCATCTATTACAGAATGAGGTGGTGGTAGGCTAACTGCAGACAGAACAAAAGTGTCTACAAAACTCCATGTCAGAGAGCAGAGAGAGTCCAAGTAGCAAATAAATGAAAGCTGAGAAAAGAGACTACTTGCTACTTCACAAAAGTATTTTATGATTGTCATGGCAGTGCTAGGGAACATACACAGTGACATGGAAACAAGACTTCCCTCTCAAGGCAAGTGATGCCAGCACTGTGGAACAAGGAAAGGAAAGATGCCCTCGAACTATGAAGATAAAAGTCTTTCCCTTAATTCTAGGCCAACAATCTACTAAAAGGAAGAAGCCTTTCATGCAGAGTCCCAAACAGATGCAGGGACAGTAGTGAGCTGCCCAGACATATGGAAGTGGGCCAGAGCAGATGCAGTGTAAGCCTCTGTTGCTCAGTGGGGGTACAGAATGAGTAGCACCACAGAGAAGCAGCAGCCGCTGCACAGCCATGTTAAGAGCACAGCTGCGGCCTTTTATTCTCAACTGGCTGCAGCCAAGCTCTGCTCAAGTAGCAGCTGCAGAAACCAAGGCTAACCATGAAAGCAAGGCTGGAGCTGGGGCCCAAGTTCAATGTCAAGAGAAGTGAGGGGCACAGACCCAGAGAGCTGCAAGAAAATGCAAAAGGCAACGGAGAAGGGCACTTGTAGGTCCTCTAAGGATCCTCTGAAGTGACTAAGTTCATGCAGGCCAGAAGGATTCATGTCATAACAATTTGTGTATAAAAGAAACACATATATTTTGTTGTCAAAAGCAGATGACCTACAGGCAATATTTTCAATTTTTAAATCTCAATTATTATGTTTTTTGCCTACCTATTTATTAGTGAGTGACTTTAAAAGCAGACAGTGCATTCACTGTAGGATAAATTTTCTTACTGAATTCCAGATTTCCCTATTTCCCACAAAACCTTGCATAATGACAAATATCTGTTCAATGAGTAAATCACCATCTTTACCAAAGTGCTGAGGAATATTCTACATGAAAAGTTATATTAATGTTATATTTATAAGATAGTAAAAACAATTACCAATATGGCAAGTACATAAAAAACTGTGCCCTTGAATGAAACCAAACCAACTCACTAGTAATCATTGCTCCAGTTACAGAGGCCAGAAAGCCAACGCTGACCGCAATGATGGAGATCACTCTTCCGTGCCTGTGCCTCTGCAGCATCACAAACATCAGCACTCCTGCAGCACCATGAACAAACAGGGAGGAGAAGAGAGCCCAGAGGAAGATCCAGTACCACATCTCTGAAAGGGAAAGCAAAGTGTTAATCCGTCCATTGAGATCACTCAGAAAATCCAGCTAACAAACAGGGAGCACTTCTGGTTGAGGTAAGGTTAGAAGAGGCCTAGAACAGCTCCTGACATGAGGCAGCATTAAGCAGGTCACATTAATCTTCATCATCACTAGCGCTCAAAGGGAAAAATTCTCTCCACAATATCTGAAAGCTAAAGCCAAATTCTAATTTCCTCTGGGAGTCCCCATTACATAGCTATCTCCATCCCTCAGCTCCTATATCCCATATACCCAACAACCTCTTGGAGTTAATTATAAAAGTTAATTTATTTCCATTTGATATAAACTATAACTTTTTTTACGTGAGGCTGGATGTGGTGGCTCACATATGTAATCCCAGCACTTTTGAAGTTGAGGTAGGAGGATCACTGTGAAGTTGAGGCCAGTCTGGAGATCAGTCAATGATTTTATCTGTTTTGACTAAGCATTTCATGGAAGTTCCCTTGTCACCCTCAACCAAGTACACCACAGGTGTTTTGATTTGTTTTCCCTCTGGTTATCCTAATAGTTCTTCCCCATAACTTTTCCAGTCACATGCTTTCATTTCTAGTTTGTGCTCTGCCAACTGTCCGTTGATGTTTCAGTTCATAACCAATGGACAAGCACTACTTTTGCTGTCTCTCTCTAGCATTCTGTTTCTTCAGGTACCTGCCTGTTGCTCAGTCAACCCACAGATTTCCCTATGTCCCCATATAGACCCCTTTCCCTGGGTGTCCTTATGATGTACAATAAGCCAGCAATTACTCCATGAAGGGGCCAATCATTCTCTTCCCATGAGAATTCTGGATTGGGACCAACTAGGTCTCCTTGGCCTTTGTATAGCTGAGGCAGAAGCTGTTGCTTCATTATACTACGAAAGTCACAATGCAGAAAACTAGATCCACCAAAGGCCAGTGACAACCAAATCCCATATTCTAGTGACTGAGACCTGCTACATTAAAAAAAATCCCCCCTTTTATTTAAATGAGGTAGGTAAGGTTTCTGTTACTTATAACTGAAAGAGCCGACCCCAAAAATGTGCAGCTGTCCCCTTGAGGCTCCTTCCTGCTATACATAAAAACTATAGTGCACAGTATTCCATCTGCCATGGGTGCTGAGTCCATCAGTCCAGTGTTAAGAGTCAGTAAAATAGTCATTCAATAAGCAAGCACAGAAATAAATTAATTAAAATGAATTTATCCAAACATCATTAAGGTATGAATATTTATTGTTTGTGGGAATTTAAAATGGTGCAGCTGCTATGAAAAACAATGTGACAATTTCTCTAAAAACTAGAATTTTCTCATATGATCCAGCACTTTCACTTCTGGTTATCTACCCCCCCCCCCCATGAATCTCCAAAAGACAGGGCATAACCATGTTCCTAACAGTATTATTTGCAATAGCTAACAGACAGGAGTAACCTAAGTGTCCCTCTACAGAGGGATAAACAAAACATCATATATATTAAAGTTTCCCAGTTTTAAAAGGGAAAAAGTCTGTCAATGCTACAACACAGAAGATACTTTGAGGAAAGTATGCTTAGTGATATACAACAGTCACAAAAGGCCTAATGCCATCATTCTGTTTATATGAAGTACCCAAGTAGTCAAATTTATGGAAACAGAAAATAAGAGCAAAACAGTGTCTGCATCTTGTACTATGAATAACCAATATGAAGACAATAGTATGCAATGTATTAATTATTGAAACTGTCCTACTAATCGGTTTTGAAACTGTCTAATTGCCTTTTGTTTCTCAATACAATTAATTTTAAAACAAGAAAGAAAAAAGAGTACTGGCTTCCAGGGGCTGGGGAGGTGAGAATGGGCCTGTTGGGTCTAATAGGGACAGAGTTTCAATCTTGCAAGCTTTCAAGGATGTGGAGAACTACTGCAAAACAATGAGAATATTCTCAATATTTACCAGACTATGCACTTAAAGTGGTAAGTTTTCGAGTGACTGGCCTGAGATATGCAGGGCCGATTTGCCCAACAACTCCCCGGAACCCCTGCCCTCAAGCACGCTGAGCGAGTGGGAATTTTCCCGACTCTCAGCATCCTGGTTCGGTGAGTGTGTGGTGAGTCTGAGGGAGAGCTTTTGGCTTCTTCCTGTGCACGCACTGTGCCATCTAGAGCCTCAGGCTCTAAGACATCCTAGGCAGAGACCTGCCTGAGACACCTTAGACAGGCCTGCCTGGCGGGAGCCCCTGCCCCCAAGCCCACCACAGGAGTGAGGACTTCTGTGACACCCCTAGGATTCAGTCCACCCCTGCCCAGCCTGGTGAATGTGAGGGAGAGCTTCTGTGCTCCCCAGTGCTCCCCGGACCAGGGACCTAACAGAGGGGAACCACAGGCTCACAGTTGTACCAGAAGAGCTGCAGCAAAAAGGAACAGAGCACAAAAGCTAGATCCAGGCCAGGCATAACTGGATAATCTCAAACTTAATAGACTGGCACCCAAATCTCATTACACACTAAGGTTATAACTGCACCAAAGCTCTACACCGAAGGTCAGAGGTCAGTACTATATAAAATGACAAAGACGAGAAGAAAAATGCAATCTCAGGTCTTGAGTCCACCAGTAAGTGCAGAGGACACTAGCTCAGCTGAAATGAATTAGCAGATACGGAAGCAAAGGAACAACAGCAGAAAGGTATAGAGGAACTCAGACCAGAATTAATGACTGAAATTAAAAAAAGAAATATTTGAATACATAGTATTTGAATCAAATCCAGAAACATATGGGGGAAACCCAATGCCCACCCAGAAGGGCAGAGAACACTATTCCAGCTGAAACGTATCAATTAACAGTGTCAGAAGCAAAGAAACAACAGCAGAAAGGTAAAGAGGAACTCAAAGCAGAAATAATTTCTGAAATAAAAAAATAATTCTCTGAAATCATAGCATCTGAAGTAGAGAATCAATTCCAGAAATATATAGAGGAAACCCAATTTGGAAGAAACTCTGCATTAAAAGAATAGCTAACTCTAAAGAAGACTTGGATAAAAAAATAGAGATCAAAAATATGATAAATTCCTGGAATGAGCAATACAGAAAAGAAACAGAACACATGAAGCGGAGTCAAAGAGATATAGAAGAACTAAAAATGTCAATCACGAGTATACAAAACCATTTGAGTGAAAGCGAAGACAGAGTTTCAGATCTTGAGGATGCTGGTGCAGCTAGCAAAAAGGTGAGAAAGGATCTCTTAAAAACGAGGATGCAGGAAAAAATAATCAATCACCTGCAAGATGATGCCAAGATGAACAATGTGAGATTAATTAGCATCAATGAGAATGAAGGAGTCAATACAAATGATATAAAAAGCATATGGGCAGAAGTAATCACAGAAAACTTCCCAAACATGAGGAAATAATCCAACATTCAAGTAACCGAAGCATACAGAACAGCTAATAACTTCAACCCAACTAAAAACACACCGAGACATATAATAGTCAAGATCCCAGAAATCCAACACAAGAATAACACACTGAAAGCTGCTAGAAAGAAGTAGATCACATTCAAAGGAAAACCCATGAGAATTACAGCCGACTTCTCTACACAAACAATGAAGGCAAAAAAGAGCATGAAGCAGAGTTCTTCAAGTCCTGTTTGAAAACAAATTCCAGCCCAGACTATTATACCCTGCAAAATTCTCTTTCAAGTTGGATGGAGAAGTGAAATACTTCCACAACAAAGAACAACTAAAGAACTTCATGATGACAAAGCCATCCCTACACAGGCTACTGAAAGATGTTCTAGAGAAAGACCACAAATGACCAGAACTCCACAAATGACAATGGAAAGAACCCACTAAACAGGGCAAACAATTACACACAAGATAAAAAGGAGTAAACAACAGCAGGTAAATATCATGACAATCACAAGTCAACACATTTCAATTACAACCATCAATGTCAATGAACTCAATTCACCAATTAAGAGAAATAGACTGGCACAGTGGATTAGGAAACAAAATCCAACAATATGTTGTATACAAGAAACACACTTAACTCAAAAAGATATTCACAGGCTCAAAGTCAAAGGATGGAAAACAATACTACATGCCCCAGCACCTCAGAAAAAAGCAGGAGTAGCAATTCTATTCTCAGACAGTCTCAACTTCAAACCAAGAATGATCACTATATATTGGTTAGGGGAAAAATTCAAGAGGAAGAGGTAACACTCATAAATATCTATGCACCAAACACAGGAGCACCCAACTATATAAGACAAATCTTAATGGCCATGAAAAATCTAATATCCAAGACCACAATCTTAACAGGAGACCTTAACACCCCCTTATCTCAAAAAGATAGACCAACCAGACAAAAAATTAGCAAGGAAGTAGCAGAACTGAACCAGAGCTAGGAACAAATGGACCTGGTGGATATATACAGAATGTTCCACCCAACCACAGATGAATACACATTCTTTTCAGAAGCACAAGGGTCATTTTCCAAAATAGACCACATACTAGTCCAGAGGTCATGCTTAAGTATATGAAAGAAAATAGAAATTATCCGATGCATATTATCTGACCACCGTGCAATGAATCTAGAAATAAATGACAAAAGAAACCAGAAAAACCTGCTAAATTAATGTAAATTAAACAAAACCCTACTCAGCAATCAATGGGTCACGGAAGAAATTAAACAAGAAATTCAACAATACCTACAATGCAATAAAAATTCAACTACAACTTACTGGAATGTATGGGATGCAATGAAAGCAGTTCTTAGAGGGAAAATCATAGCTACGAATTCACACTTCAGGAAAACAGAATGGGAACAAATAAACACCTCCGACATCTAGAAAAAGAAGAGCAAACCAAACCCAGAGCACAAAGACAGGAAGAAATCATAAAGATTAGAGCAGAAATTAATTCAATTGAGATGAAGAAAACAGTTCAAAGAATCCACAAATCAAAAAATTGGTTCTTTGAAAGGCTAAATAAAGTTGATAAGCCTCCAGCCAACCTCATCAAAAAGAAGAAAGAAAAAATTCAAATACAAGCAAAAGAATGAAAAGGGTGAAATCACCACAGACCCAGTCGAAATTCAGAAGATCAATAGTTACTTCAAGAATCTTTACACTCACTGAATGGAAGACACAGAAGAAATGGACCGATGCCTCGAAAGGTACAAATTACCAAAACTGAACCAAGAAGATTTAACAACTCTCAATAAGCCAATAACAGCCAACGAAATATGAAATGTAATAAAAAGCCTACCGACAAAGAAAAGTCCAGGTCCTGATGGATTCACAGCTGAATTCTACAAGAAATGTATAGAAGATACAATCCCTACACTCCTCAAATTCTTCAAAGAAATTGATAAGGAAGCAGTCCTCCCAAAATCATTTCTGGAGGCAAGTATTATATTGATTCCAAAACTGGGAAAGAAACAACCAAAAAAGAGAACTAGAGGCCAATCTCCCTCATGAACATAGATGCAAAAATCCTCAATAAAATCCTAGCAAAGTGTGTCGGAGGAATGGTTCAGTGGAATAAGTGCTTCCCTGGCAAGCACAAGGTCCTTAGTTCAATCTCCGGTTCCGGAAAAAAAAAAAAAAAAAAAAAAAAAAAAAAAAAAAAAAAAAAAAAAAAAAAAAAAAAAAAAAAAAAAAAAAAAAAAAAAAAAAAAAAAAAAAAAAAAAAAAAAAAAAAAAAAAAAAAAAAAAAAAAAAAAAAAAAAAAAAAAAAAAAATCCTAGCAAACTTACTGGAAGAAAGATAGCCTCTTTAACAAATGGTGCTGGAAAAACTGGCTTTCTATATGTCAAAAACTGAAAACGTGACCCTGCTCTATCACCATGCACTAAGCTAAAGTCAAAATGGATTGAAGATCTAAAATAGAAACACTCAATCTCCTGAGAGAGAAAGTAGGAGGAACTCTTGAAGACATATGAGTAGGTAAAGAGTTCATGAACAAACATGTATTCGCACAGGAACCACTTGAAAGAATCAACAACTGGGATCAACTCTTCTTGAGGAGGTTCTGCACGTCAAAAGAAATTGTCAACAGAGTGAAAAGATAACCCACAAATTTTGAAAAAATCCTAACTAATAAGCAATCAGACAAAGATCTGCTCTCTAGAATATATAAAGAAGTAAGATATATTTACTTAAATTTGCCCTCAAATTTAAAGACCCAATCCAGAAATGGGCATCTGAGATGAATACACACTTCTCAGAGGACAAAATTTAAAAAGCGAATAAATATATGAAAAAATGCTCCACATCACTAGCCATCCATGAAACGCAAATTAAAACAACGAGATACCATCTCACTCTGGAAAGAATGGCTCTCATAAGGAAATCAACCAACAACAAACATTGGAGAGCATGTGGGGAAAAGGGAACACTTCTCTACTGCTTGTGGGAATGTAGACTGCTACAACCACTGTGGAGATCAGTGTGGAGACTCCTCAAGAGAGTAGGACTGGAAATCCCATTCAAGCCGGCTATCCCCCTACTGGGAATTTTTCCGGCAGAGCTGAAAACATTTTATCATAGTGATATAAGTGTGTCTATGTTTATAGCAGCACAATTTGTGACAGCAAAATCTTGGAAACAACCAAGATGTCCATCACATGAGGAATGGTTGAAAAAGATGTGGTATTTCTATACAATGGAGTATTACTCAGCTATCAAGAATGATAAGCTTGAAGTGTTTACACTGAAGCAGATGCCACTTGAACATATGCTCATAACTGAAATAAACCAGATACACATGTGCAAATATCATATAGTCTCCCTAGTATAAGAAGTCAAAAGAAGAAATACAAATAGAAATGTATAACAACAACTAAAAAGAATTTAGTCAGATAGTTAGGGCAAATTGAATGGCACATGATCCAGGGTACTAATTAGCTTTTCTTCTGGTTGGTTAACAACCTAAGCTCACAGACCAAAAATTGGAGAAATAGAAGGGCCACAAGGTCAGCCAACATTTTGGCCCTAGCCTTTCAAGGTTAGTGAAGACTCAGGACATAGGAGAATCTGTACTATAACATCATGAAACTCAGTTGTGCCCCAAATTTTCTGATCAAGGAGATTATGGAGCTACATAGAAAGGGGATCGATGATCTATGGTGTGCCTGGGGAGAGTCACATGGACAGAGGTCTTTCACTCAGGATCTCACAGAGAGCAAACTGGTCAAGCAATGGCCATGGCTCATCCACATGGCGGATAGAGACAAAGGATCTGCAGAGTGAGGTGCAGGATTACAGGATAGAGCCTGAGGGGGCTTAACTGATACAAAGGCTACATTTTTTGTTATATATGTCTTGCTTTATCTCAGTCTTAACCATCCAGCAGAAAAGTCTAAAAATGAGGTATATAACGTAGGGCCATAATAATAAGTTGAGCTATGAATGGCTACAGTCAACAACTTCTTTAGATAACTCACTATTATTGTGGACTGCTGGACTGTGTTTGTGTTGCCAAGTTCAGGCACCTATAATGGTTTTATGAAAATGGAGTGCCCATCTTTGACAGGTCTAGACAAAAACAAGGGGGATACAAAGGAAGAACCATGATGTGTTTGTACAAACAGTACAGTCACAATAAATATACAGTGCTTCTGCATAATTCTATGAGAGGCAAGATTTGCACTAATAGTGGTTGGACAGGATATTATGTCGGCTTCTAGTAGTATGGACAACCACTAGGAAGATAACAAGGTAGAAAGTATTAATTATTTAAACAGTGCTATAATTCAGCTTTAAAAAAATAAGATATACAGCTACATTCTCTTAATTGATTAGAGACATCTGCTATAATAGTGTCTGTAAGTAGAATATCATGTATGCTCCTTGTATATAACAAACCACTAGGAAAACTATTTGCAATGTATTAATTATTGAATCTGTCCTGTTAATTTGATCTGAAACTGTCTCACTGCTATTTGTTCTTCAAAAAAAAGACAAAAAAGGTTGCTTTATATGTTGTGTTATAAAAAGGACATATTTTAACTTTTGTCTCCAGTTTCCAGCATAGAACTCCTAAAAGCCTTATAATTTTCTGACTGAAGAGTTCTTATTGTTTCTAATGAGTCTCTTCTGAGTATACTTGCATTTATGCTAATGAAGTGACACAGTAAGATTCCTCCAGGGGTCTGGTCAGCAAAAATACCCTGATTGCAGTGTAACTCTCAGCCTACCAGCTCAGGAAAGAAGGAGCTGGAGGTGAAGCCCATGAAAACTCAGGAACATCAAGTATGATGGGCTCTGGGTCACTCGGCACACTTCAGGCAGTAGGAGGAACATGTGCCCAGAAGACATGGAATCACCAGGATTCCCACTCTCCTCAATGCTTGTCCCATGCATTCTTTCCCCTGGTGAGGCTTGAGTTGTGTCTTTTATAACAAACCGATAAGAACAGCAAATATTCTCCTGACTTCTGAAAGCTGTTAGAGAAAATTTTCAAACTCCATGGGGAGGAGCACTGGAATCACAATATACAGAGATCCAGAGCAGAAGGGCATCTGCAGCGGAAGCAGTCCTGTTGGACTGCACCCCAACTTTTGGAATCTGAGGACTAAATGAACCCAGCACATTCAGCAGGTGTTCTGGAGAACTGCCTGGAGTGGAAAAGTATGTATCTGGTCACTGACCCATTCCATATGAGGGCAGAGGAAACCCTGCGTGGGTTTCTTCATGTATGATGGTTTTTAAACCACCATTCAAATATGTAAAAAAATGTAAAGCATGAATATAGTTTTTTAAGTCAAGACCATAATGAAAAAAAGTTAACAATGAAAACTGTCCTTAAAACAAGGCGAGAAGTATCAGAAAACAGCAGCATAAGAGAGGTTTGGGGCAGTGGGACCACTGTGTAACGAGGCTGTGGCAGTGTGTACACAGAACTGTCAGAGCCAGACACACCAGGAGTGCACATACACGGCACTGCTGGGAAGGCAGTTAGACCGCAGGCTGCACCCACATCAGTATCCTCGTTCGGATGTTAGACCGTGGTGTTTCAAGGAATTCCCATTCTATAAACTGGATAAATAGTATACAGGGTACAATTACTTCAAAATAAAAATGCTAATTTTTAAAAAGGAGAAAATATAGAGAATGTATTTTAAAATCAATTTGAGAATGAACTCAAATAATAAAAAGTCACTTCAAAGAAGAGACATCTGGGACTGGGAAGATAGATTAATGGTCTAAGTGCCTCTCTGGCAAATTCAAGGTCTCAAGTTCAGTTCCCAGTACCACATGATGTGTTGGCCCTGAAACCAGGCATGGTGGCATGCACCTACAATGCCAGCACTGGGGAGGCTGAGACATAGGTTCACTATGAGTCTGAAGTACATAGGGAGACCCTGTATCAAAACAAAAATGATAAAAGGAAGAGACATCTGATCTATTTATTTTACAATGTGTATTAAAATGCCCTGCAGACTCCTTAAAGGTGTAAGATTTAGACACTGGTGATGATGGAAAACAGATAAAGCTTGCCTTTTAGGGGGTTTTCTCTTCCCACTTTCAGAGAAATGTGCTTTCCCACCAGGCTATCACTTGCAAGTAGCTTCAATTTACAATAAATGCATTAAAAATTTAAAAACCTAACTGCTCAGAAGATAGCTGTACATTAAAAGATACACTTTCCTGAAGTGAAACTAATGAAGTGACAATACAAGCATACAATAATATAAAGAGTGAAGAGAAGGATTTTCATTGTGGAGCTCTTTCCAAGTCTCACTGTGAGGCTAGGAAAGATTCTTAAGAGCTTGGTACTCTTTAGTAAGAGCAGTCAAAAAATGTGCCTTGTATGCCAAGCCTGCTTAGACTGGGGAGATGGCTCAGTAGAGTAAGCACTTGCCTGGCAAGCACAAGGGCCTGAGTTCAACTCCAGGTTCTGCCAAAAACAAAAAGCCTGCTTAAGAAAGCTTAAAAGATCTACCTTCTGTACAAGGCCTTTTGTTTATTGTGCCTATAATAGAATAAGAGGGAATAATTTCTTGATTATATTTAACACTAGGAACCAGGCATTATCTAACATAAAAAGTGGTACTGTTTGCCTACTAACTATATTATTATGGATCTCAACAATAAACGACCTAGTAACAAGGAAAAGTATATTTTAAGTTTAATATTTTATAAAGGTCCAAGACAGAAAAATCACATAACTAAGATGGAATCCTAAGTGATGATGAGTCCGGCCTGTCTTCTAAGCAGACTGATTCTGGAACAAATGACGCCAAATTCAAAATTATTTTCACAGTTTTTACTTTTTTAAAAAAGTATATTATATTGTGTGTATCATAAAAAAATTGAACTCTGCAGAGAATATTTAGTTACACTAGCCTTCATTTTACAACCATTATTTTGAATGACCCACTGGGTCAATGTAACCTGCTAGATCAATCAGGACTTTCAGAGGTTTTGAGCTCTCTGGGTAACCAAATCTTTCAGAGGATCCACTCACACCTGGAAATTACATAAACCTTATGGTTGGTTCAGAAGAAGAGAACTGTAGGACTATGCAGAAGAAAAACAGGTGTCCAGAAGAACTGGTTGCTAAGAGGGCAAGAGGGTCTTGTCTTACTAATTTGGACTCACTGAAAACTGTATTTTTAGGATTGATTCAATTAAAGAATTTGTCCTTTGATGATTATACTAAAATTTATTAAAACCAAAAGCTAAAGCACTGTATTAGTTAACATGAAGTTTTTCTGATATGTGCAGTAAAAGGAAATTAAAAGCATTATTTCCAAACTGATTCTATTATATAAATTCAGACAAATATGAATGCCACATATCAAGAGGATCTCATCTCATAGTCTTGCACTTTGCTTTATATTTTTTCCCCAAAGAATTTTATATTTGGGCATGCACAAGGAGAGGTGACAGGAAATGGAAGCTGGGATCACTATGGGTTAACCTTAACATGTTGGAAACAAAAGAGATGTTGAATATTACTAATGATGGCTCAAGAATCATAGAGAATATTAGAATCATGTAGTCCTCTGTATTCCAAAATAGGCAGCAATTTGGGCATAACTGTCCCCAACAATGTCCAAGTAACCAACACATAGTTGTTGGGTATTACCTACAATATTCAAAATTCTACATCCCTCTCCAGAGCACAGACAATGAGTCTTGAATTTGCAGCTAAAATAGGACTTTTCAATTTGTCAGTAAAGATTTGGATCGCCAAGCAAGATCCAGTTGCGAACCATACTTGCTAGCTTGAGACAAGAAATGATGGCTGTCAAACCAATGTCAGAATTTGAAGAATCTGACCCAACCGCCTATAGCCTGCAAAGATACAATGAACATCAAAGGCCCTACCCTCTCTGCCCATAACCCAGCTAATCCAAGCCTCTCCAAGTTTGACAACAGTACAGAAAGGAGACTACAGGATGAATTTGCTAGTGCTAAACAAAACAAACATTTTAAAAATGAGATACACAAAGTAACTGATATTGTACAGTACCTCTTGCATGTAATTACTTTAATCCACAGAACAAAATATACCTTCTTCCTGGGCATATCATATAAAGCCTTCTTAGTTTTCACTTGTAAAGCTATCTATAATTTCCATTTCAAGTTAATTTTGCCAGGGTTTTTACAGTGTGTTTATTTTTTGGTGAGATAATAAGAGAGTTATAATTTGTTTCAGCCTCCAAACAATACTAGAAATAGCTCTGTTCCCAATCTACAATGCTCTTCAGCCCTAGTTACAAAGTCACAAATTATCTTCTGTGCTTTTGTTTTTAATCTCTAAACAAATATAGTTATAAGAAATTAGCTTTTATATATGTCTAGAACAAGTAAAAAAAGAGAGATGTTATCTTGTTATGAACAAGTAGAGGATAACAATAGCTATCTTTAGAGATAAAACAGGATATGGATGATGTTATTTTACACCTTCACTATTTGACAGTCTGAAATAGTTCTTAAATTTACTATTTTAAAAAATTAATATTCTGCTATGCCAATGGTTAGGTCACTAAAACAGTCTGTTTAGGAGAGACCTAACACATAGTTTGATTTATATATATATATATATATATATATATATATATATATATATATATGTATGTATTTTTTTTTCATTCTCTCAAATGTAATTCCATCTGGAATTACAGATGGAAATCACTATTCTAGGCTCAAGTTACATAATAAGTATTTACTGAAATATCCCACTCTCATAAAAACAAACCTTATCTCAGTAGACAAACTAAATGTATTTTTAATCTTTGAAAATAAGGGTATAAAACCTTTTTAATAATATTACTAACAAGCTGATCCTGAAAACTTAGGTGCTCAACACACACTGTGCCTTAAGATGAAATGCCATACATTTTAGAGATGTTCATACTTTTTTATCTTCTTTATATAAATAGTCCATATTATATTTTTAAATAATCTGCTTCCAAATTAGGTGACCCAAAACCATATCCAGGTCACCATTTGCCTCACAATAGTCTGTGAACAAGAATGGTTTAGACATTTAGCAAAGTATAAAAACATTTAAAAAGAATTGTACATCATGCCAAACAAAACTTTCATAAAATTCAAATTTCAGAATCTGTAACATTTTACTGAAACAAAGACATACTTTTGCCTAGGAGTATGTCCATGCTACAATGGCAGAACTGAGTAGTTGTGACAGAGACCATATGGACCACAAAGCCAAAAATATTTCTATATTCACTATTTGCTACCTCTTTTTGTTTTTGGATGTACTCTACACTCCCAGTTCTGGAAAGTGTGTGTGACACATACACACACACACACACAAACACACACATCTAGTAAACTTCTAGTACTAAAAATATGATATTTTCTTAATTTATAGAAAGTTTAGTGACTTCTGGTCTAGAAGACTTTAATAATATGTCCCTCATAGATGGGATCCTACCCTCATTCAAAAATTATAGTCACAGTACTTTCATGTTTTACCAAAATTGGTATTTGGGTGTTTAGTTAATGACACTTAAAGGGTCTCAGGCTGTTCTGAGCATGCCTAGTTGCAGTTGCTTTATTCTGTCTCAGTAACATTTGGAGGGCATTGGACATGGACCAAACCTACTTTCTATGCTTGTAAATCCTATGTCATTGTCCACTAAGGCTTGCTCAGAACACTCAGCACCTAGGTGTATACCTTAATTTCTTTTTGAACTCTTGATATAATCTTACAATCACTCTTTCTTTCTAGTACCAGGTTCCACATCTATCAGAGTAATGGTTTTAAAAGGTATATTTTAACTGTATAGCTTTCTTGTTTAAAATGTTCTAGTGAAAGATGGTTATAAGCCCAACATTCTGGGAGGCTGAGGCAGTAGGGTAGTGAGTTTGAGCCTATCTTGGGGAACTTAGCATGACCATATCTCCAGGACGGGATTGGGAGTATAGTCCAATCTGAAAACCTTAGGTTTAATCCCTGTTGCATCCATCCATCCACACATCCATGTGTCAGTCCATCCATCCATTTATGGCTTCTCTTGGCTTTCCATAAACTTCCCCTTCTTCATAGAGTCCACATTCTGTAGGACATTTCCCACCCGCAGCTTTTCTGGTTCCAACATGCTTGTATACCTAATCAAATCACAGATTTTTGTGCTCATACACAGTTCCATGATTTTAACTTCTTAGAGCAGTGGTCTCTCATTCTTGGTTGTATCTGAGAATTGCATGGTAAACTTTAAAAAATTTTAATGCTCAAGCTAAATGGTATACCAATTAAATTAGAACTTCTGGGGGTGGAATCGAGTCATCATCCTTTTTTTCATCCATTCTGACTGATTGATGCCCACATATAGCCTAGGCCTATAGTGCCACACACTCTTTTAACATGCTAGCATATGGTCTGTTCTTGTTTGTTTTTAAAATTCAACATGGCATGGTTCTTAGTTCTTTCTTGACTGCTGTCCCTCTCACTCAGGACTGTGTATCATATAGCTTGCATGGAAAATACCAAGTAGCAAAACATGGATACTTCCTAAACATTTATACCACTGACCATATTACAAAAGTGAGTAAACTTCAAGTTTCTAGTGTCTGCAACTTCTTCTAAATGTATCATTTGTCAAATTTAAAAACCTAAGATTACCAGCACAGTTATTAGATTTAAATTTTAATCAGAGAGAATAGATAAGCTGCAAATAGAACTTCCCTCCTAACATTGAGTAAAAGGTAAATTACAAAATTATAGGTTTTCCTTAGCTCAGCATCAAGGGAGACTGAAAGACAACAAAGTTACCCAAATTACAAAGAGGGACAGGTACCTCCAAGTAGAAGGCCCTGTCTGTACCCCATGACACCCACAGCAAGGCACAGGAGCTGGACATGGCATCATATAAATGCATAAGAAGAAATCAGCTACCACTTTCACAGGTTGTTAAGATACCTGAGAAAGTGAGGGACCTCTCAGAGTGCTCCCGCAAAACAGAGGGTGGCCCGTGGGTCACTAGAGCAAGCCCAACCACAGGTGACCACTGGCTCTCTGTTCCTAGGAACTCTCTTCCTTATATTGATGCAAGGCTTTCAGCCACTGGGGAGAGCAGAAACTCATAAACCTCAAGGAACAGCAAAATTCTACACAGCTATAGTTTAGGGAAGGGTTGAAGGAAAAAAGTCTACTCTTAGAGGAGAAGCAGAAATTTAGAACTAGGCTTTTGTTCCAGGAAGAAGTCTACTACTGCCGAGGAAAAGATCAGAAATTTCTGCCTCAGACTAATCAAACATACTAGGGGGTATGTGGTCATCTCAGTTCATAAAGGCAGAAAGGCTGACAAGGTCCTAGCTAGGACACCTCAGTACATATACCACATCTGTGACTGACATCAGGACCAGGACAGTCCCCAGCAAAAGCCTAGCACCAAGCACCAGGCACCAGTGGGCCAGCACTAAGGGAAGTCCTACTATGACAGCACACAGACAATGGCCGACGATTGAGTGCCAAACTGCAGCACCCAGCACCCATCTGAAGCATAAGGCCACAGTGGCCACCTCTAAAGAACATGAAATGTGGGATGCACTGGAGACGATCACAAGCAACAGCAAAACCCAAACTCAGTTCAGCTCCTGAGTAAATGAAATCAGTTCTTCAGCCTACTGATCTAAAAGCAGCAGCCCATCTCCAGGAAAGCGGATACACACCTCAATCCCTACTGCTCTACATGCTATATCTTGCACCCAACCAAAGCAAAAAACTACGGGTTACACTTAAAAACAGGAAAAACAACCTGTTCTTAAGAAATACATCAATCTGCAGAATATAACTCACAGATGGCCCAAATTGTGGAACTACCACACGAAGACTTGAAAATAACTTATCACCAACATGTTAATGGACTTGAACAGAAAGAGTGGACATGTGAGCAGATGGGAAATTTCAACAGAATGATGGAAATTATGAGCATCAAAAGGAAATACTAGCAGGGGACTGGGGAGATGGTTCAGTGGAATAAGCGCTTCCCTGGCAAGTGCAAGGGCCTGAGTTCAACCCCTGGTTCCACAAAAAGAAAGGAAGGAAGGAAGGAAGGAAGGAAGGAAGGAAGGAAGGAAGGAAGGAAGGAAGGAAGGAAGGAAGGAAGGAAGGAAGGAAGGAAGGAGCGAGCAAGCCAAGTAAATATTAAAAAAAAAAAAAAAAAAAAAAAAAAAAAAAAAAAAAAAAAGAAAGGCCAGGGAGATGGCTCAGTAGAATAAGCACTTCCCTGTCAAGTGCAAGGGCCTGAGTTCAATCCCCGGTTCTGCCAAAAAAAAAAAAAGGAAATATGAGGGCCAAGGAAGTAGCTCAGTGGCACAGTGCCTGCCTGGCAATCAAGAGGTCCTGAGCTTAATTCCTGGGACCAAAAAAGAAAACCAAAATTACAGATATTAGATACACACCAGAAAAACTTAAAATTGAAATAGAGGAGAAAAAAAAAAAACAATGAGGAAAAAGGAGAGACTGTTCAGGAGCTATGGAACAACTTCATTTCTTCAGATAGCTTAACATGCATGTAACTGGAATCCCCCCCCAAATAAAAGATAAAATGGGAAAGACATTTAAAGAGACAGTGCCTGAAATTTTTCAAAACATAACAAAAGGCATAAAGGTATAAATTCAAGACTCTCAAGGAATTCAATTCAAGACAAATATTCCCTTCCCTAAACCAAACCAAAAAAAAAAAAAAAAAAAAACCAAATCAGTAATAAAACAGATATAAAACACATATATACAACATATACCTAGACATAGTAAAATGAGTGAAAACCGAAGGTAAAGGTAAGATTAGAGGAAAAATGGCACAAAACATAGAAGAAAACAAAGTACACACAGCAAACTTCCCATCAGAAAGTACCAAGTAAGAAAACAATAAAATGGCACATGTAAAAAACATGAAAGGAAAAAAAAAAACCTATGCAGCCAGAAATACAAGTCCAATAAGAGTATTTTTGAAAGCTGAAGGCAAAATTGAAGACCTTTTTTCAAAAGAAAAATCTCAGAGCATCAACTGCAAGCAGACCTATGATACAAAACATGTTGAAGAAAGCACTTCAGATACTAGACGCAACCTTAACTCTATAAAGAAACTGAGCAACAAAGGTATTAATACAAAGGAAGGCAAATATAAACACATTTTTAACACATAAGTTAAAGCTACTACTGTAGATATTTAATAGCTGTCTGCTCTTATTTTTTTTTAGGTTTTTTTGTATGCAGGGTCTCACTATGCAGCTTGGACTCATGTGTTTTCTGCCTCCCTAGTGCTGGGATTGCAGGCGTGTACCACCACACCTAGATTCCATCACCTGCTCAGCACACCTGGGGGTAGGGCCAGCATGGCATGCAGTGCCAGGGATCAAACCCTGGCCCCTGCACTTGCCTAAGCAAGTATTTAGTCTGCTGAGCTATCTTGCCAGCCCTCTCTTATTTCTTGAGAAAGCAAACACACTGGTTTTTAAAATCAGCTGCTACCTTCAAGGGCTGCTTCACTGCCTCTTAAAATTTAGAGCAATACTGCTTATTAGCCACTTCAATTACCCTTTTGCTTGCCAATTGCATAATTCTAAGAAAATGCCTCCCACTCCAAACCAAATTATAATAGCCATCATTGAATAGCAAAAGTGAATTCCTAGGAAAACAAGTTCATACTTTAAAACAATCACTGTATCATTTGCTTTAAAGATAGTTACTTAAGGACTTTTATTTATTTATTTATTTATTTTTGGGGGGCAGAACTGGGGATTGAACTCAGGACCTTGCGCTTGCCAAGGAAGCACTTATTCCACTGAGCCATCTCCCTGGCCCCAAAGTTATTTAAAATAGCTAAAACAACCTTCTGTACATAAATCATACCACAGTGCTCCTAAAGATGCCTAATTTATTCTTCTGCATAATTAACTACTTGGTTATAAAAGTATAAAGATTAAATGTAAAAGAATGAATTTATTATGAAGTTATAATAGCACTTATATAATATTGCTAATGCTATTACTTGTATGCCCTAAAGCTACTGAAACGGTATGTGTTATAAAAAAAAAGTTAAGTCAATAGCAACATACTTTTGGAATTTAATACTGACCTAAAATATCTCAACAATAGGTAAAATGTTTTTAATTTCATATAACATGCACAAAACATACTTATAGAGAATCCTGAGCAAATATACATTATACATACATCAATGAGCAAAATTTATAATGAAACTCTCAATACAGTACCTTCCTAAAATTAAATCTAAATAAGGAGGGAGATGGCCCTGCACCAAAAAAAAAAAAAAAAAAAAAAAAAAAAAAAAAAAAAAAAAAAAAAAAAAAAAAAAAAAAAAAAAAAAAAAAGGAACTGAATAAACAAATGGCAGGTTGAGAAATACACACCATCAGAAAACTTAGTAGTAGCAGTAGTAAAGAAAGGTCAGATAATAAATACCTTATATATTATTCTCACAGTAATCGTGAGGAAGCAACCATATGACACTGAGAGGGATTTTTAAATACATAACCCAGCAATGGAAGAGATCTTCAGATACAAAACTCAGAACTAGAAGGAATCTTTACATATGAAATCCATGTTTTAAACCAAGTATCAAAAAGGCCTAATTAAATTCTAAGAGCAATTAAATATGAAGAAAGAACAAAGATTTTATTTCTCAACCTTACCTTATAAGCCTACTAAAGGCCTGAAAAAAATTGCTAAAAAACAAAGTTACTTAACTTAGAAGCTGACATGCTAAAACACAGACAGTTTGCAAAGCTATCAAATCTCCAAATGTTTAACTTCATCAAATTTCTAGGTCAGCTTTCCTTAACACCAGCATGGCAATTATTGGCATTAGATGGTATAAGAGAGAAGGTAAGAGAGGCATGGGCTCACATCTGCAATGCCAGTTATCAGGGCATTATGAGGGATTGCAAGGTCAAGGCCATGCTGGATCACTTAGTGAGACCACCTCAAAATAAAAAGATGTATCAGCCAGGCATGGTGATGCACACTGCAACCCCAACATGCTGCGTTACTGGAGACAGAGGGATTATAAATCTGAGCCCAGCCTGGGCAATTTAGTGACTTGGCAAAGACTCTATCTCAATATAAAAGTTCTAAGGATGTAGGCAGTGTAAAGGCCCTGGGTTCAAAGCTGAGGAATACAAAAAATAAAAAAGTAAAAAAACAATTCAGGATTGATCCTTAAAAATGCTACACACTGCTATTTTACTATTTGATGTAACTCTACATGTAAAGCACCTCTGTTCACTGGTCGCCTGCTTCTCACACAGACACTCATTCTCTTTACCCCTCTGCTCTCTAGCCTTCCCTCACATGCCTCCTGCCTTCCTCCCATACCTGCCTTTTCACTAGGATTGCCACAGCCTTCAGGAGCCCTGGAGTGGTCTCCCCAGCAAGCTTGGGCTCTGTGCAGTGCTCTCGCCTTTCAGTCTGACTCTGTCCTTCCCTGACTAAGTCTCAGTTCAGTGCAGAGAACCAGGAAGCCGTAGCTCAGAGCTGGCCTCAAGTGCACATTTTAAACCGTTAGATTTAGGGCTGACTGTTGAATTCAGTATTAGAGTAGCACAAAAGTATATAAATGAATACTCATTAAAATATAAACTTTTGAAAACACTCAAGTGTCACTTTCCTGTCTCCAGGACAATACCCAAGGTAGTTACCCAGATGTTTGCTGAACAGGGTTAGCAGTGGTAATTTTTCAAGTCCTGACTTACAGGTTCTGTAAATGGACAAGATAACTCTCTGTAGTGTTTCCTCACTTCTAAGATGGAGTTACTAATGGTGCCTGCCTCAAGGGATTATTACTGAAGATCAACTAAAATAATATTTGTAATGTTCTTAGAACAATCTCCAGCATACTAAAATACATTAGAAAAATGTTAACTGAAAGTAAAATTTCTGAACAGAATGCTAAATGTAACTCCACTTCCTTAGTACTGAAATGCTGGGTATATATAACAGTGATGGCAAACCTTTAAGAGCCTTCAATGACACAGCCTGCTGTGGCGCGTGTGCCACAGGTTCACCATCATATGCTCCTTGATCACATTCCATGATTTACAAAGCAACACAAGCATTTAGACCCAGGTAACAATTTGATTCTTCCTACCTACATAAAGCTCGTTGTAAAGTCTTTCACTAACAGCTTAATCTGCTTAGCTCAAGGTGATTAGATGGAATGAATTTGACATTCTAATGAGACCTCTTTTAAAGGAGCTGCAGAGCAGCTCCTTTATTGCCTCTGTGGAGTCCATGATTCAGTTTATTGCTACAATACTGTGTCACTAAAAACACTATTAGCCTAGCACACCTTACATTACCATGGACAATAAATAAGACAATAAATTACATGGCCACTTTTAATTAAAAGAAGTAAAATATTCACGGAATGCTTTACCTAGTACCTGACACGGAGTAAGTGTTGAATAATTCTGAACACATCGGATACTGAGTCCAAGGGCTGCCCTCTCTGTGCTCTCTTCTTACAGCTCACCACTTGTTATTCCAATTTCCGCTTCTAGTTCCAATTTCTCCTCCTTCTTCTGTTCAGTCTTTATTTCCACAGGGAAAATACCTGTAGTAACTCTGATTCCTCATCACAATTATCTTACTTTCATGGAACTTTCAATCACTAAACAAAGCCCACTAAAAAGTATTAGATAAATGTTAAAAGAAAGTAAAATTTCTAAACAGAATGCTGTAATTCTACTTCCTTAGTACTGAAATCCTGCTATATAAGTAAAGACAAATACATTTTATTCAAATAGTTAACTATTAATACCAAAATAATATTTTAAACAGTCCTATAATTAACCTAGAAACTGGTTTAGGTTTAAGAAAAGTAGTCTGGAATTTATATTGCCAAAAGATACGGATTTATGCATGATTAAAAATAACAGCACTTCAGCTCCTTTCTGATGCAGCCCTTGGAGCTGAACTTGTTTTGCTCCTGTGGCAAGATGTTCTGCTCCTGGGTTAGCTGTCTGGGTTGCTCTAGTCTCTCTGCAGGGACTTCAGCTGCAGAATCTGACCCCAGGCCTGTATGCCAGTCCTGGGCTGGGTCTGGAAGGGTCGCGGGTGGGGGCAGGAGAGCACAGAAACTCTCCCACACACTCAGCATGCCTGTGCTTGGATGGATATACAGAGGTCCCAATAGCGCGGCTGAAGTTCTCACTCACAGAGCTGGCTTGGGCTAGCTCTGAATGGGTGGGATGTCCGGAGAATGAGGTGAAATGACTCACTCCCATGATGGGCCTGAGCTTGATCCAGAGAAGTCCAGTGGGCTTGATCTGGAGAAGTCCAGAGAGCACACAAACTCTTCCACATATTCACAGGGCATGGGATTGGGCCGGACAAATATTAATAGACATGAATATTCAAATGGATATTTTTTCCTCAATTCACAGGCCTCACTGTATCCGTAGTTCAAACTCATCAGGTACTGAAACCTATACACAATGATCCCCTCCCCAGTAGTTAACTTATGCTCCTAATAAATACTGAAAAATTCAAAAACAAACAAACAAACAACAGCACAGCGATTTAGAAAGCAAAAGTGTGATGGTGAAAATTCTCATTTGTAAAAATTTACAGCTGCACTTCAAATATACAGTGTGCCTCCTAAAAAGTTAAGTGCTACAAAGTACAAATCCTAGCAACAAATATTGTTTGATTCTGTACCACAAAAAGTAAGGAAATTCTCAAATGTAGTTGAAAAAAGTTAAGTAATGGGACACAATCACTGAGAAGCACTGTATGTGATAAAGGCTACACAGCACAAATGACTGCATGTGGAGGTCTGAGATACATCTGTATAAACTCCCTGGAACAGAACATTTAGGAAGAGGAATTGAACATAAGGCCGGGGAACTACAACAGGCAACACAGGCAGAAGCTGCACTGTTTGGGAGCCCCACGTAAGGACTGCTGTGCATAGGCTTGACAGAGATCAACTGCTGACCTGTTCTTACTTTTCACTAACAACATATATTAACACTACAATAGTTTAGTAACCTGAAAGTCTAAAAGGGAACTGCAGTAGTATGTGTACAGATACCATGAGGAAAAAAAGCATCTGCATATATATGTAAACAGTCACAGACCAACTGCTGATGTGATATGATTTCTGGCTCAATATTTTTAGTCTTGCCAGTGGTACAAAAGCATGCCCATACAATCATCCTGTTTCACTTTTGATATAACTAATTACATGAGATTTCAGCAATGCATCGTAAAACAGACTTTGAGTCAGATGGTTTACCCACTTAGGCCAAAGTAAGTGTTCTGAGAACATTTAAGGTAGGCTGGTCTAAGTTACAAGTTAGCTTTGGTGTTTGGTAAGGCAGACATATTAAATGCTTTATCATTTTACAGTGGGTTTATCAGGACATAAGAAATCAAGGAGCATCTATATAAACATATATATATATATATATATATATACACACACACATATACACACATGTGATACACACACACACACACACATATATTATATATGTATATGTATTAAATTTTGCTCATTATTGCAGTTTGAGTTCCCAGCCGAAAGCACTTGTCCCCACAATTTTGGCTGAGAGAAGAGCCTGGTTTAGACATTTCCTTATTTTCGGGGACCATCTCTTTCCCACCACCAAATGGACACTGTTTATCCAAGGATTTCAAGACTCTGCCTTTTTCTAAGTGAAAATTCTTCTCCAAATCCTTAGCAACCAAATTTGGGTCAGAACACAAACTTGGGAGCCAAATCAGTTGACAAAATTGAAGTAAAGCAGGATACACTTGATGGCAGATTTTTAAAAACCTCAAATTACCCATAAAATTTAAAAAGTAGACATAATACTACTCTAATATTAGGAATAGAAATCTAGACTGTAAAGAAACAGTGCTTGAGAAAGGAAGTAAGCCATTCACTGCTAGTAAACTTAAAAAGCCTGTATTTATTTACAACTGAACAGTTTAGGAATCCTGTGAGCTACACTTGGGGAAGGGACAGATAAACCAGAGAATCTGGGTGATGTGCCCTGACGCAGACTGGATCTTCAGGGATTAAAATGCTGTGCATGGAATCGTCACACTAATGTCTTCCACAGGGGAAGAAAGTGACAGACAGAACTTGGTAGAACTTTACATGTAATACTAAAGGTAGATTATTAATGTTTACAAAGGCAATGGCAATTTAAAACTGTGTAAAGCATTACTCCTCAATCTACATTTCCCGCATCTTTTACTTGCCAGATAAATTATGGCAGCCGCCTCCACACACACACAGACACACACACACAGAGACAAACACACACACACACACAGACACACACAGACACACACACACACACACCCTATTCAAGGTTTCACTTGCATAGTTTTAGCTACCTAAAGAAAGCTGTGATCCAAAACTAGTAAATGGAGGATCACAGAAATAAACAATTTCTAAGGTTGGAACTGCTCACTGTTCTGCTAGTATGATGACAGCTCCTACTGTCCCACCTCATCCCTCCCAGGATGCAATTCTTCATCTGGTGTGTCCACACCAGAAGCAATACCTGCCTGTTAATCACTCTCCTGCCATCTCGGTCATTAAGTCATCACATGGATTATGGGAACACAGAGAGTTTGGGGAATTAACCCTCATTTGACTTAATGGCTTCAAAGCCCAAGAGCAGTAATGTTGGCAATTTTATTACAGTACAGTAGATAGTTATAACTGCTTTTCCTATTAGTTATTATTGTTAGTCTCTTACTGGGCTTAATTTATAGATTAAATTCCATGGTAAGTATGCATGGGTAGGAAAAGAACATAGTAATGTGGTTTAGTACGTTGAAATTTGAGGCTTCCACTCAGGAGTTATGGAATGTACCCTTTAGGGACAGTGGTGCCCAACCTATGGTATTTTCTTTTAAGACAGAAGATGTCAATGTATGAGTTGTTTTTTTTCTAAACTAAAATCTCAGTATTCCAGTGTAACTGTAGCACTGGTACTACACGAGAACTAACAACTGGGTTTGGGGTTGCAGTTTGGCAACTTGTCTCTAAAAGGTTCACCACCAGAGCCCTACAATAATGTGGGGGTGTGGTGACTATGCTAGCTCCACTCACACATCCTCAAGCCACTGCAGTGAACACTTATCAGGCTAATCTCTGCTTTTAAAGTGCTGGGGATCCAAGCGAAGGCTTCCCACAGGCTGAGCAAGTGCTCTACCACAGAGCTACACCCTCAGCCCCAGACTAATCTTATTAAACACAAGCACAACAAGCTTTCCAATCTCTGGGACCAGCCTGAGTTAAGAAGCTATGAGAGTCAGACAGGAAAGGCAAAAAAGTAAGTCAGGAGACAGCAAGCAGCTCCACCATGGCCTCTGCCACTAAATAGCCACTGGATCCCAGAAAGCCCACTTCTCCAAGGCAGGACATTTCATTCTGTTTAAAGTGAAGTAGTAGTAGCTCAAGAATGTTTGATTGTTTCTAGTTCTCATTATTTTAAATTTTTGTTTAAATTTTATTTAAACAAAGCAATACACAAGAATCCTTTCTAAATGTTAGTCTCTTAGAAGATCAAGCTATGTTCATGCTTTCCCTAAAACATACAAAGAGAAAAATAGCATCATATAGAGAAAAAAAAGGAATGGGAGCTCATTTCCTTGTATTTGATACTTTATTAACCAGATTTCTGTGATTCCTTCATGTCATTTCTTAAACCAAATCAATCTGATTCTATACTATGCTCCTTTCCATTTTGTTTCCAAGTTTATGATGACAACAAAAATGCCTTTTCACTCCATAGTACACATTACAGTTTGAAAAAAGGTAGTGGCTTTTTCACAATTGTTATTAGTGAGAATCAGCTTACTCTTCTGTTTCAATGACTGTATCTATAAAATAAGGAGAAATAATAATCTCTCTAAAGACTGTTGAAAAGATTAAGTACAATACATGAAACCATGATGTCATGCACAGAATATGCTTACAATCATTGAACATTTATATGTGTTAAGGGCATGTGAGAGCACAATTATCTGTAAAAGTTGTTTAATCATCTCATTCTTTAATAGCATACCACTTCAAGAGATGCAGATGAAAAACAATGCAACACAGAATGTTTAAATTATGTGTTAGTTACTATCATAAAAACTCAAATGGACAAGTAGGTTACTACATGCTAGGAGTCCAGAATTCAAAGATGAGTATGGCAATAGCCCGACCCTCAGAAAGCTCCCAATCTAGAAGAGACAAAAAATTACAATGTAATAAGGATGCATAATAAAAATATTTGCAAGAAGCAGAAGTGGGAGGATGAAGCAAGAAATGAATTCTGCCTAAAAGGAATAAAGAGGAAGTAGCTAAATAAAGTAGCATGAGAGAGGGGAAAGGGGGGTTACATAAGCAAAGACTTGGGTCTAAAGCCTGCTGCCCATTTACTAGCTGTGTGAGATGAGGCAGCTTAGTGTATGAGTTTCCCAGTAAACATACTTTGTAGAGTTATTCTTGATATTAGAAATATATGTAGGATATGTAAAACATAGCAGGCACTCTATAAACGGTAGTTGTCTTGTTTTAGAAGGAGATACGTTTGCTTGTTTTTAACACACAAAGTGTTAAATGTTACCCTATCTAGCATCTCTTGAACAATGATTAACCTACATACCCAATTGCTAAGGTCAGCAGTATTGTGAAGGCCACAGAACCACTTAGTAACATTACCACTTAAAGACCGCCATTTTTGTAATGTGGTTCCTTCTGTGGGTACTCTCACCTGCTAGTAAAGCCTACTTTTGTTACTGTGTTTTTACCCAGACACATAGAGCTTGCCTACTAAGACTCTGTTATTTCCCAGGTTCCCTTCCTCCGTCCTACCTCAGTCTAATTTTGGATGGCCAGCATAGGAAACCAAGGTCTGATCTGCAGTTGGCAATTATGAAGATCACAACTTTTGGCTGTTAGCTATTAGCAACAGGGCTGACTTGTGGAACTAGAAACCACTAAAATGATGAGAATCTTCAACATTCACAATTTTAAATCTGAACAACAGGGAGATTTACATTTACTCCGGCTCCCAAAATTAAATATCCACTGATGACCTCAGCCAGTCATTAGCATACACAAATATATCTTAAGAAGTCCTTACTATAATTTCTTTTTACCATCATTTCACACTAAGGCCTTAAAATGAAGTTTTCTCTAAAGTATGAAGTAGTCTTTAAGTCTGCCTAGTGTTTCAGAATTATAAAAATTTTTCTTATCAGCAACCAAATAAAGTCCACTTGCTCTAGCTTGAATGAGTATATCTTAAATGCAAGGGTACCAGGTAGCCATCCAGAATCTATGAAACTGGAGCTTCCACATGCAAGGAAATTAGTGCTCATGAAACTGCCTTTATATAATTCCATACATTTTTTTTTCTGTGAGTAAATGACTTCGTGCCTGATTTGATATATACACACGTGAATATATATGTATGTGTGTGTGTATATATATATGTATACAATATGTACACTTGAACCAGTTTGATTTTATTCTATGTTGACAGCCCTACAGATTTGCTGTAATTAAAACATATGTTAAATTTTTTCTCAGAAAAGCAATCACTGAAGGCTCACCAAAAATTACGATTGAATCTTTTTGTAAATATTAGTCTTTACAGGCTATTTTTTAAGAAGTTAAAACTTAGTCTGTAAGCATTTTCACATTAATGAAACCAGAAGTTTCTTCAAAGTGCAAATTGAACGCATTACATTTTTAAAAACACTATGTATATGACCCCTTATTCTAACGAACATCAACTGATGTTATCCTGAAGTTAGACCCAGTTCCCAAAAGCTTTGACAATGAAAGGGAACACAAAATTATCAAATGTCACAGAAGGAGCAGTCTGAGGCCAGGAGTGACAGACAAAAAGAAATGGAAGAGACAGAAGACACATAAAGCTAAAAGACTTCCAACGCGCTAGACTTTGGCCCAGCCCCTGACCCACTATAATCTACTTAGTCATCTCTATTTCCAAATAAGAATAAACAAAGCACAACCGAAGCAAAGACTGGACATCATTGCAAGCAGGGAAACTGCATTCTGCATTTAAGATTTGCCAGAAAGAGCTAAACCTGAAAACGGTCTAAACACCCTCGGGAAGCGGCGTGTGCGCGCGAGCAAGGGAAGGGCGAGGGCAGACACGCGAGCTTGCTCAAACCCCTGGACGCGGCCGGCGCGCACTACCGAGGCGGGGCCGAGCCTCCCGGGCGGGGGTCGCATCGCCCGTTTGCACCCCAGCCCCTCCCCGCGGGCCCCCGGGGCGCACGGAGGTGGAGCGGCTCCGCGCCCCGCCGGTCCTGGCCAGGCGCATCAGTTACCTGTGAGGTTCCTCAGCACCGTCCCGTGGGCCCAGAGGCTCAGGACCTGCTGCACCGACAGGTTGATCATGGAGTGGTCGCCCCCCTCCGCCTTCATCTTCCCCGGGGGGCGCCCGCCGCCCTCTCGAGGGGCGTCGGGCGGGGCGCTGCGGCGGCCGCCGACGGGCCAGGCAAGGGGGCCGCTCCGCGTGTCTCCCAGGCAGCCCCCTCCCCGCCGGGGAGACATTGAGGACGGCGGGCGGGTGAGGGCAGGGGCCGGGCGCCGAGGAGGCCGCCGCCCGCGCTCAGGGCCAGCGCCGCGCCGCTGGGGCCCGACACGCGCCGCGGCCGAGGTCACGCCGGGAGGCCCGCGGTGATGGGCAGCCGGCAGGTGCAGCCCCCGACCGGGCCCAGTTCATCGCCGCCGCAGGCCGAGGGGATGCGGGAGCCGGAGAAGGCTGCGGGCGGCGGCCGAGGCGGCACCTTGCCGCCCGCCTGCCCGTCTTCGGGTCGCCAACACTCGGGAACCGCCCCCTCCACCCGCGGCCGCCGGCGGACCGCTCGTGCACGCGCGCGCGCCGTCCCTCATCCCGGCCCCTCCGCCCGGAGCGCCTGCGCATGCTCACTCCCCCGCTCCACGCGACTCTCCGCCCTCCCGGCTCGCGCTCAGCACGCGCCGCTGACGGCGCCCAGCGTCCGCCAGCAGTGGGGCGGAGGAAGCAGGGTACGTCACTGGCGCCACCGCCGAGTCTTGCTGGTGATTGGCTGCTCCAAGGGAACCGATTCCACGCCCCTCACCCACCTCCGGCCCCGGGTGCGAGCCCTAGAGACCTGGAGCCAGCGCGAGAGGCCGGGCTGCGTACGCTAGGTGCGTGGTAACTGTGGTCCGCGGTTGGGGCTGTGAGTGGGAGATGGACGCCGTGACAGTTCAAGTCTTTGCCTTCAAATGACATTCTTTTCGAGAAGGAGTTTGCATGCAACTCTTTGTAAAGGTGTAAAATCTCAGCTTTGGTTGTATTTGTGGAGTTGGAGTTTTTTTCCCTTCTGAGAGAGAGCCTACTGACCTGCTGTCTGTTATTTCCAAGATACATTAAAACTCCTCAAGCAGAATAAGATCGCTGCCTTACTACCTGCACCAAGACTTTAGGCCTCCCCCTCCCACGGTTCAAAGACCAAAAATCACCGACTGAAGCAAGGTTCGGCAGGCGTCTTAATCCCAGTCACCATTTTAGCTCCTCTTTCCTGGCACTGTGCTTTGTATCTAAATTGTAAGACTCCATTATCACCTCCTACCCAGCATTTAAGTTAGATCCCTGTTTTCTTCCTGTTTTGCCATCTTTTTACAAGTTCAAGGTTAGCCTGAGAATCCTCTCCAGCTAATATTCTCTGGGTCGTGTGAAACCTTTTAACTAAAAATACAAATTCAGTTTTGGCAATAACATAAATATGTACTGGCCAGCCACCTCTCCTTTTAACTGCATCTTTTTTACAACGTTTGTGAAATCTGGTAACATTTTACAAAGAAAGTGAAGAAATACGACCTTTAGCTTTATCAAGTATTTTTGGTAAAGCACTGAGGAGTTGAGTCCCCTGCATAATAGTAACTCTTGGTGAGCACTATGAAAGTAAGAATCACATACACACAGGTATGTATTTATGTCTGTTGTTTTGATGTCAACAACACAGGAAAGGTAAATTTTTGGATCGTTAGGAATTGAGCCCAATTTTTTTAATTTTTAAAGGTATTTAGTATAGGATCTACAGGGTCTCACTACGTAGATCAGACTTGTAGTGATTCTCTTTTTAGCCTCCCAAGAGCTGGATTACAGGCATGTGCCACTAATCCCAATCTCATTTGTCTCAGAGCACCCCTGGGGTGGGGCCAGCACAGCATGCCCGGGATTGAAACCCCTGCTGGGCCTGCCTAAGCAGGTGTTTTAGTCTGCTGAGCTATCTGGCTGGCCCTTAAATCTCAAAGCTTATCTTCCTCCTAAAATTTAGACTTAATTAGATCTATCTCTATAAGACTATAGCATAGTAGACATGAAAAAATATTTTTTAACCTTTATTTTACAGATAGGGAAATTGATTCTACGAGATTAAATGACTTTAGTAAAGCTGACCCTACATCAGAGAATGTCTGAATTCCTGGAGCTCTACTATTCTTTCTAGCAACCATACTGCCTGTCCTAACGGACTGTTAACTACCTAACTTTAAGTTTCTAGATGGAGAAGTGCAAGTTATTAAAAGTCCTTAAGGGATTTGGCTATGCATGATTAGTGATTTTAAAGAGCTTGACTACACTCAATGAGTGCCTCTCAGAACAGGAGCCCTACATTCTCAGATAAAAAAAATTAATTATTTTACACAGAATCTAATGGGGTTCTTAGAGCAACTTATCCTGTACTTTTCTATTGTAAATCTGTCCTTAGCCTAATAGTAGCTGGCTGTGTTTCAATAGCTGTGCCTGGGGATCACAGAAGTGATCTTCATTTTTACCCACTTGATAGGATGAACATAGGGTTGTATCTATGTGTAGAAGTGTCAAACTGGGGTATTTTTACCCACATAATGCTCTGACAGGTTTTGTTAATGGTTACCTGAGCATCCCAAGAGGTAAAATACATCCACACCACTCTTGTGTTCTGTAAACATGTATTATACCATAAATGGAGCATGAGTGTGTTCATAATAACTGTGCCTGGGGAAAGCAAAAATCCATCATTGCATTCTCACATGTGGTACCTGAATGGCAAAATGTGCACAGGAGATCCAAAGCAGCAGCGTGTAAGTTTTACCCATGAAAGACTCATTGTTAAGTTTATGTATATTTACAGTTTGTTTTTAATTTTTTCTTTTGATTTTTTTTCCATTAGAAGTAGCCCGGCTGAGAACAATGGTACATAAAAGACCAGATTTTCAAGTTTGGAAGAGGTCATATGTGAATCATCAGATCATTCATGCATGGATAATAAAGAGGAAAATGACATTGGCCATATGAGCCAAAGCTCTTATGACAGTAAAGTGGGACAAAAATAAACCAATACAGATACAAGGAATTTAAATCTTGGTTCAGATAATGAACAAAACAGCAATGTGTGTACATGTTTGATTAGCAAAACTGGTCACACAATCAAATGGAATGATCCAATATTAGGACGAGGTCCAAAAATATAGTGAGGATCTTCCCAGGGGTGAAACCTATTGAACAGAATGGCAGCACTGACATTTAGTGTTGGAAATTTTAACAGATGAAATGCTATAAGATGTTATGAAATGCACAAATTCTGAACTACAAGTAAAGGCCTGGGGTTGCAGCTCAGCATCTGTACCTGCCTAAAATACAAGTAAAAGGTCTTCTTTACAGCAATAGTGATATACAAAAATGTATTTATTATGACACCTCACTAACATCTGAAAGCATTGTAAGTCTGCTGTACGTAGTAGGGCTTTCTCATGGTAATCGCAGAAATGGAAAACACAGAAAAGCAATGGATGTTGACTTAAGGTTTGAGGAGATTTGGTTTCCTTCAAAATTAATCAATCCTGGGGATTGATGACAAGATCACCTACCACAAAATAAAAAGAACTAATAGCCTGGCTGATATCCACTCATGTTTTGAGAGATTTGTTAGTAATTGTCAGGCAGTTTACACACCATCTGAATGCATGACTGTTGATGAGTATCTTGCATCATTTCATGGTCCCTGTAGCTTTAGGCAGTATATTTTCAGACCCTCCAAAATGTGGCATAAAAAAATTATGCTCCTGTAGATGTGAGGACTTATTATGCTTTCAATTTAGAAATTTATCCTGGAGCTCAGCCACCAGGACCTTATTCATATTGTAATGAACAAATGATACCGTAAACAGACTTGTTGCTCTCATTTCCCAAACTGATTGAAATAGCACTTTCAGCAATTGGTTTACCAGTTTCCAGTTGATGTTACATTTGCTAATGCAGCACAAGTTGGTCGACATAGAAACTGTATGCAGGAACATAGCAGAAATTTTAAGCAAAATGTTGCAATTTCAAAGCAAAATTATGTGGTATAATCATTAGATTTCAGAAAGATGTAACATTGGCCTCATATGGGACAAAGAAGAACAAATTGGTGTAGCTGATGTCATATCCTACCATGGTGGAAATGATGATAGGAAAACCTGAACAAAATGTGAGCCCAAGATGGTAACTTTCTACAACAAAATTGAAGGCAGAGTAGATGTTTGATGAGTTGTGCGGCAACTATGATGTCACTCAAAACACAAAGCATTGGCCAAAGGTTGTGTTTTACTCAATACTACATGTGTAGAATAAATATTTTGATAGCTTAAGATGAAAATAACTAGTGCAAAATATCAAAGAGATGTTTTCTTAGAAGATTGGAACTGTAATTCATAAGAGATCATTTACAACGAAGGAAAGAACATTTCTTTCCAAGGAACTACACAAAAAATTGTGGAGCACACTGGTGAGCTGACAGGGAAACATGGGTACAACATCACAAAGACCTATGACAACAGCAAGAAAACCAAAACTATGTCAACTGTGTCCTACAGGAAAGGACAATTAAGCAAAGCATACACGGTATCAGTGTAAGCTATACTTATGTATAGGAAATGGAATTTTCGTGTGTGCAGATTGCCCTGGATGTGACAGTTGAAGCAAAGATTACTTCTGTGGTAGGCTTTTGTCAGGATTTATATTGTAGTTCACATAGGTTTTTGTTTTTGATGTTATCTTCTAGGTTTTGTATGAAAGTTGTCCCAGTTACTCTTCCCTTGTTGCTGGGATGAAATAACCAACAACCAAAATTAAGGAAGAAAAGGTTTATTTAGCTCACAGTTAGTGAAGGTTTCAGTCCAAACTCAGCTGGCTCTGAGGCAGAGTGGCACATGTGGAAGGCAACCATTCCCGGTAGTTGAAAATAGCGAAGAGCAAAGGGAGGAGCAGCAGCTGCAGCAGCTACTAGCCAGCCTTTCTCCCCTCCTTACTTTAGAATGCAGATTACCCACCCCAGGGCAGTGATAGCACTTACAATTACAATTCCTGCATTGGATCATAAATTAATCACAACCTCTAGAAACTGCCACATGACTGTATGAGGCTTTGGGGGAACACCTAGACACAAACTATAACACCAGTAAACAACTGTTGTGAAAAAATTGATGTCTATTCCAGGTACTCATTAAATATTAGACATTTTATTTTACAGATAGCTTGTTTTCCTGTTAAGTACACATTGCATAATATAGTAGGTTGTTCCTGACAAAACAGGAAGACAAGAAAAGCAGCAAGAGTGCCTGCCACATAGGACAGGAAAGCTCAGCACACGTGTTGTCAGTATAAGCAAGATATGTGCATGGGACACGAGGTGTCATGTGAAGAGTGATTGGTGCAGGTGTGACAAGTGAAGCAGAGATTATTTTTGTTGCACAATTATATTGGTATTTTCATTGTAATTCACACAGGAATTTATTTCTGATGCTATCTTCCAAGTTTTATAAGCAAGTAAAACAGCTGATGTGAAAAGTTTAATGTGTATTCCAAATGGCAATACATATTAAAAATTCAATACTTTATTTTGTTGATAGTTTATGTTCCTGTTCATTGCATATTGTATAATACAGTAAGAACCTCCCAACAAAACACTAAGATCAGCAAGATGTCAAGTATGTTTCCCCGCAAAAAAGGTCAGGAAAGCAAAATAAGTCCTGTCAGTTTAATCAACAGGTGTGGATGGAACATGCTGTTGCCATGTGTGGATTGACTTAGGTGTGATCATTAAAGTGCCTTAAGCAATTCAATCTTTTCCCTGCAGCTAGATGTGGGGAACCCCAAACAAAGTCAAAACAAATGAAAGTCCTGAGATATTTTTTGTATAGTTTTATTGGTATTTTCATTGCACTTCATATAGGAATTTATTTTTTAGACTTTGTACAGTCAATGTTGAAAATTTTGATCTTTTATAAACACTAAGACATTAAAAATTGAATAGTTTTGTACTTTTTCTGTGTACTTACTGTTAATGTAACAAAATTCATAAAACTAACATTAAAAATTAATAGAAATAGTCTAAAGAATAAGTATCAGTATTATATATCCACAATAATTCACCTTTATTACAAAATGTTACGCACCACAGTAGCGTACATTTAAAACATTCAGAACTTGGGACAGTGTGCAACACTGTGGCTCCGTCAGAGTTGTTGAATGAATAAAGGACTTTATAGAAACCTCAGCATTTTTCTTGTCGCACATAATTTTTTTTGCTGTGATCTAAGTTTTGATGTTACAAAATGAGATAAGACACAATAATAAAGCCACAGGTGATGAGTTTCTTTCCTAACTCAAGAACTCTTCTCCTATTTTTTAGTTTGGTTCAGTTTAATAAGTACTGCTTTGGCATCTACTGTTCATCATGTTCTCTGTGAAGCATTACCTGTAGGACTTGCGGGTCAGTAAGATTCCTACTCTGTAGGCTAACTAATTGTGTTGAATGTGTGTTTTCCTTGATCAATCATGATACCCCCTGTGGTGGAAGCCTAGATCCTTAAGGCAGTTGAACATTTCCCCTGCAGCTAGATGTAGAGAATCCCAAACAAAGTCAAAACAAATGAAAGTCCTGAGTTACTTGCCTTTAGGTTTTTAATACTGAGTTAACTAGTCAAATACCACCCAGAAATCAAGGAACACCTCATAAATCTAAGACAGCCTTTTCATTTCTGTGTTCTTCAGTGGGAAACAAACGAACCATTCTTAGTTTACTTACTCATATGTGAGAAAACACTCATACATATTAGCTATTAATTGCCTAGAGAGAATTGAGAGGACAACTTTCACAATCAATTGAAATATAAAGATAATATTGATCCCTTGAGAAAAATGTTAGCCATCAAAGATATTTCTTGTTTCCATTTTCTTTTTTGCACTACAGTACCATATAATAGACTCCACTCAAGACAGGCAACTTAATTTCATCTTGTTATACATTTTAGCAGTTAGACCCTGAACAAATTTAATTGACTGACATCTGGAAAATATGATTTGATGAGTGCACCAACACTGCCTAGTATTAAGTAAGAAAAACAATAGCATCCCTTCAGATTTTTTTTTGTCTTTTTGAGACAGCAGATGTTTGCTATCCTTTAAATAATAGTAATAATTAACCCAACCTCTTTCTAATGTCATGCATTGTGCCAAGTACTATATATTAGCTTACTTAATTTTCAGAAGACTTTTTTTTGCTGTTTAAAAAAAGGTAATAAATGAAAATAAGACACAAGAAAAAAATGTCACAGTACTGTCCTGCTACAATGCTGTATATGGTTGGATCTCTAAATTTCTGTGTAAAAATATGTGTTTATTCCTTCTTTTAAATTATCTTTTTTCTTCATATTCTGTAGGAACATAAAGCTTAACATATCAATACTGGATGGAAAATACCTGTTCCATGTTATGCCTATGATGTCTGATACTTAGAGGGATAGTTAGGGCAAACTGAACTGCATATGTTGCAGGGTAATAATAAGCTTCTCTTCTGGAGGGTTAACAACCTATGTTTGCAGATCAAAAATGAGAGAAAAGAAAGGGCTGCAAGGTCAGCCAACATTCTGGCCCTAGTCTTTCAAAGTCAGTGAAGACTCAGAACATAGGAGAACCTGTACTGTAACATTATGGAACTCAGTTGTGCCCCAAATTTTCTGAACAAGGAGATTATGGAGCCATAGAGAAATGCAACTGATGATGTAGAGTGTGCCTAAGGAGTGTCACATGGAGAGAAAACTTTCTCTCAGGCTTTCACAGAGAGCAAACTGGTCAAGCAATGGCTATGACTCATCCACAAGGCTGACACTGACAAAGGATCTACAAAGTGCAGTACAGGGTTACAGGATAAATCCTCAGGGTACCTGACTGACCTCATCAGATACATTTCTTGTTATATAGGTCTTGCTTATCTTGGTCTTCATCATCCAGCAGAAAAGTACAAAAATGGGATATATAAAGTAAAGCCATATTAATATGCTGAGCTGTGAAAGGCTCAAGTCAACAACTTCTGCAGATAACCCACTACTATTGCGGACTGCTGGACTGTGTTGGATTGTTTTTCTGAATTCATGCACCTATAGTATTCAGATGCCAATGGTATACCCATCTCTGACAGGACTAAACAAAAAAAGAGGCCACAAAGGAGGGACCAGTTTGTATTTGTATATGCAGAATAGGATAGATATACAGCTACTTTCACTTAATTCAATGAGTAGAAAGATTTGTACTAATAATGTTTGGACAGGGTATCCTGTCTGCTTTTTGTACTATGGATAACCACTAAGAAGATAACATCAGCGGACTAAGCGCTTGCTTAGGTAAGCGTAGGAACCAGTGTTCGATCCTTGGTTCCCCTAGCCGCGCCGGCCCCGCCTTCGGGTGCGCTGAGCCGGCGATGCAATCCGGGCGCGGTGGCGCGCGCCTGTAATCCCAGCACATGGGAGGCAAAAAGCAGGAAGATCACTATGAATGTGGGTTGCATGCATAGTGAGACCCTGCACCAAAAAAAAAAAAAAAAAAAAAAAAAAAAAAGATAACAATATACAATGTATTAATTAGTGAAACTGTCATTTTAATCAGTTTTGATACTGTCTCATTGCTATTTGTTTCTCAATAAAATAATTTAGAAAAATTTTCAGAAGATTGGGTTGAAACTTTACAACACATTTAGACTAATGTTTTTTAAAATGGCACATTCCCGCATACTTCTGCCTGAGTCCTGTTTGTTCTTGTACACAGAAAAATGAGAACTCTGTTGGTTGTTTTTTTCTCTTTGATTCTATACACACAGTGAAAATTAGTATCATGTTTCCTAATATGCTTTCTTTGATTTCCTGGAATTAATGCCTACTTGATTGTGATTTTCTATTGTTTTCCTATGCCTCTTATAATTCTGCATCTTAATTTTAATTTTACCATACTTACTGTAAGAAATATTGAATTTTTGGTGACTACATAAATTGTAGTTACATTCTATAGTTTTGATATATAGTGTTCGTGATAATATGTAATATTGTCTCCTAGTAATTCTGTCATTTTAGTTTTGATTTTACTTTGAAGTTACTTAAAAGAGTTTTGTTTTGCTTTTTGTTGGTCCGTGTTTGTGGTGAATGTTTCCACTCCTTTCATGGAGCTGACAAACTTTAACTCCTTTGTCCATTCTCTTTCCCACTTTTCCTCCTTCCCTCCATCTCCTGATCCCATTCTCATTTCAGAAAGATCTGTCCCCCCACTTCCTATTTCTTATTATTTATTTCGCTTTTGTATTTGCACTTCAGGCTTCTCATGTAAGAGAAACCATGTGATATTTAAGCTTGCGTGCTTGATTTACTTCACTTGTCTTGATAGTCACACGGTGCACCTGTTTTCCTACAAACCGCTTAAGTTTCTTTCTTTAAGGAGGACTAGCGCTCCATTCTGTGGAGCCTTTCTTTAGTCCTCTTTTGGATAGAAATAATTCTCCATTTCTTAGCAATTGATAGTTTAACATATTCTTTAGTTAAAGAATGTTATCTGTCAGCCTGATAGCTCAGTGGATTAAAGTGCCTACTTAGGCAGATGTGGGGAATGGGGTTTGAGCCTCTGCATGCCATGTTAAAGCTGTCCCCTGGGCACGCTGAGATGGCAAATGAGCCTGGGCATGGTGATACCCCTGTAATCCCAGCATTTGGGAGGCTGAAAACAGGAGGATCACTATGAGTCTGATCTGTGTAGTGAGACCCCGTAGACCCTGTAAATACATTAAAAAATAAATTTATTTTATTTTATTTTTTATTGAAAAATTATCAATGAAATAGTTTCAAAGCTGATTAATAGGACAGTTTCAATAATTAATACATTGTACATTGTTATCTTCTTAGTGGCTTCCATAACATAAGAAGCAGACAGAATATTCTGTCTAAGCACTATTAGTACAAATCTTCTCATTGAGTTAAGTGAAAGTAGCTGTATACCTATCCTATTTGTATATACAAATACAAAGTAGTTCTTCCTTTGTAGCCCCTTTTTTGTTTAGTCCTGTCAGAGATGGGTATCAATTGGCATCTAAATACTATAGGTACGTGAATTCAGCAAAACAATCCAACACAGTCCAGCAGTCCACAATAGTAGTGGGTTATTCACAGGTTGTTGACTTGAGCCATTCACAGCTCAGTATATTAATATAGCCTTACTTTACACATCTAGTTTTTATACTTTTTTGCTGGATGGTTAAGACCAAGATAAAGCAAGAGCTATCTAACAAAAAATGTAACTTTTGTATCTGATGAGGTCAGTGAAGTCCCCACAGGGTTTATCCCGTAACCCTGTACCTCACTTTGTAGATCCTTTGTCAGTGTCAGCCATGCAGATGAGTCATGGCCATTGCTTGACCAGTTTGCTCTTTGTGAAAGCCTGAGAGAAAGTTTTCTCTCCATGTGACACTCTTTAGGCACACTGTACATTATCAGTTGCATTCCTCTGTAACTCCATAATCTCTTTGGTCAGAAAATTTGGGGCACAACTGAGTTCCATGATGTTACAGTACAGGTTCTCCTATGTCCTGAGTCTTCACTGACTTTGAAAGGCTAGGGCCAGAATGTTGGCTGACCTTGCAGCCCTTTCTTTTCTCTTATTTTTGATCTGCAAACATAGGTTGTTAACCCTCCAGAAGAGAAGCTCTATTATTACCCTGCAACATATGCAGTTCAGTTTACCCTAACTATCTAAGTATCAGACGTCATAGGCATAACATGGAACAGGTATTTTCCATCCAGTATTGATGTGTTAAGCTTTATGTCCCTACAGAACAATGAAGAAAAAACAATTTTTAAAAAATAGGAATAAACACTTACATATATTTACACAGAGATTTAGAAATCTATCCATAGGAGAAGCCGCTGCAGCACCTAACCGCGGAGGCAGGGACCAAGACCGAGAGGTTGCTGGGTGGGCACTATGGCCGGTATCACCACCATCGAGGCGGTGAAGCGCAAGATCCAGGTTCTTCAGCAGCAGGCCGATGATGCTGAGGAGAGGGCCGAACGCCTCCAGCGAGAAGTGGAGGGAGAAAGGCGGGCTCGGGAACAGGCTGAAGCACAGGTGGCCTCCTTGAACCGTAGGATCCAGTGGTTGAAGAGGAGCTGGACCGTGCACAGGAGCGCCTGGCCACTGCCCTGCAAAAGCTGGAGGAAGCTGAGAAAGCTGCCGATGAGAGTGAGAGAGGTATGAAGGTTATTGAAAACCAGGCCCTAAAGGATGAACAAAAGATGGAGCTCCAGGAAATCCAGCTTAAGGAAGCTAAACACATTGCTGAAGAGGCAGATAGGAAGTATGAAGAGGTGGCTCGTAAGTTGGTGATTTTTGAAGGAGATTTGGAACGCACAGAAGAACGAGCTGAGCTGGCAGAGTCCCGTTGCCGGGAGATGGATGAGCAGATCAGACTGATGGACCAGAACCTGAAGTGTCTGAGTGCTGCTGAAGAAAAGTCCTCACAAAAAGAAGACAAATATGAGGAAGAAATAAAGATTCTTACTGATAAACTCAAGGAGGCGGAGACCCGTGCCGAGTTTGCTGAGAGATCAGTAGCCAAACTGGAAAAGACAATTGATGACTTGGAAGATAAGCTGAAATGTACCAAAAAGGAGCACCTCTGTACACAAAGGATGCTGGACCAGACTCTGCTTGACCTGAATGAGATGTAGAGCTCCCCAGTCCTGCCCTGCCGCTGCTCCTCCCTTTGACCCCAACACACCACCTGAGGCCAGCCTGCCCGAAGCTGACCTCAAAACTGAAGGCTGATCTTAACTGGAAGGCTGCTTTCTCCTCTCTACGTCCTCTCCCCACCCTCTTACTCCCACCCCCTTGTCTTTTTCATCAAACTGTCTCTGCCTCTTCCCAGAGATTCCAGCTGGGCTAGAGGCCGAGCACCTTTGGGAACAACATTTAAGGGAATGTGAGCACAATGCAAAATGTCTTTAAAAGCATGTTGTGATGTACACATTTGTAATAACTTTTAGTTGTAACAAACCATTTGTAAAACATTCCAAATAATTGCACAGCTCTGAAGCCACAGTTTAATTCCATTCTCACTCTGGAAGGTAACTTCTCAGCCTAATGCATAGTGCTCTCTCCATAGAGGAAGAGAAGAAGTACGGGCCTGCCTTACCAA
>PVKA01012329.1:0-58164 GCA_004027165.1 Ctenomys sociabilis
TAGGTCACTGTTTTATTGTCAAAGTTAGACCTGTGAAATGGATAAAATGACCCATTGGATAGAAAATCCACCCTCGCTCCATGGACTGCAGGATTTCCTGTGGCCGTGTGTGGCTTTGGGCATCTGATTTCTTTTAGAAAGAGAAAGAGACACATTGTCTCGCATCTGTTTTATGGGGCAAGAACAGCTATTTGCCACCACCACCTCCTCACTTGGTGACCGAGGAAGAGATGTGATAATCAGAGCATGCTCAGTAGGACCAGTCCACGCCCCTGTGGGACAGCAGCACCAGTGCCCAACCTGTTGGATGGGGGCCTCTGGAATTAGCATTTTATATGCACATTCCTGTTTAAGGGGGAGCATGTGTCCCTTTGAGTCTCCAGCAGATGAGTCTGAGGATATCATGGGATGGAGGCGCCAGAACTGGGCTGAAGGTCTAGACATGAGACTCTGCTTTTGATGACATCTGGGTTCTTTCTCCTCTCTCCTGTGTGTGCTTTTCCTCTATTGCTTGCTTTTCTATGTAGACCCAGGTGTCTTTGTCTTGGTTCCGTCTGGTCCGGCTTTGCCCACAGCACCCGGGGGGGGGTCTTGCTGGCACCTTGCCTTGCTGAGCCTCAGGTTGGCAGACACTGAGGCACGAGCGTGGCTTGCCAGGCTTGGCTTCTGACCTGTGCTGCGTCTGGGTTGCAGGCTGCTCCCTGCTCACCATGGCAAGCAGATCCTGGGTGTGCCTAGCCTTCTAGAAGCCTTGGCCAAAGCTGCAGGGCAGCCAGCAAATGATCAGCTGCTAGGAGTCAGAGAGGCGGCAGAGAGAGAATGCCGCTCACAAGCGTGCCGGCTGGGTGTGTCTAACTGAATGGTCCAGGTCACTTTCCATAGTCACTGTTGTTGGCGGTATTTGCTGACTGGTAGCTTGGCAGGGTTATCTTGCTGATTCACTGTGATGTCACCACCTGGGAAGAGTCTCCCGGCATTTGTGAAGATCCACCTGGCCCCTGGACATCACTCTTGACTGTGTTAGTTTCAGAGTGGGGCCAGCAGGTTCTGACCACATGTGCTGGGAGACAGGAGCCTCCACACAGTGCAGGTGCCTCCCTTTGTGGGAAGGGAGATGTATCAAGGAATGGTCACCGACAGGATTCTGGGGGTGATGCATCATCCTCTGGGACCTGGCCCTGGGGGTGAAGCTGAGGAGGCCTCCTGCAAGTACCATGACATCCCAGGGGCTGTATTCAGCCTCAGAGGAGACAAAGGTGTTGGAACAAAGCAGTCCTGCAAAAGGCACCCGGGTTGTGGGGTTGTGGCCTGGCAGTCTTCAGGATGCCTGCGCCCCTGAGGCTGTGCTTTTGGGTTTCTGCCTGGAGCCATGCTTGGGTAGCATTTGTGGTGTGGAGGCCCCCATCTTGCTCCCAGTTGCCTATTCCCATCAGGGACTGGCTGGTGACTTGCCAGGGAGCCAGCTCCTCCCTGGGTAGGAATCGTCACTGAAGAGCCAGGGTGCAGAGGAGGGTGCAGACAGTCAAGGAAGGAGCCAGGCTGTCCTGTGGGAGGCATTTCTGCTCGCTGTTGGTTCATGGTTAATGAGTGGCAGGAGCAGTGAGTGTCAGCTGGGCCAGCTTCCAGACAGGCAGCTAAAAATTAAACATGGTCATGTGCTGTGTGGAGGTTTAGGAGTTGCCCAAGTGACCTTTACTCACGCAGGTCACACCTAGTAGGGTGAAGAGAGAACTTTGAAAGAGGTAGGGCGGGTGATGGCTGTGCCTTCCAGTGGACGGAAATGGACCTGGAGCCTTGCACTGCTGAGGCCTGCTCTGCAGGCTCAGAATGGTGTAGGTTTCTTTGTCACTTAGGGGGAAGGTGACAGTAGGGCTAGACAGCCTTCCAGGCCCCTTCCCTTCTGAGGGAGCTGCCAGGACAGTGGGGGGCTCCCAGCTGGGGTTGGCCACCAAGGGCCTGAGGTGATTTTCCCCACATGTGTCACCTCCTGAGTTTTGTGGCTCCTGGAAACAGTTTCATTTCTGCAAGGAATGGGGCAGAGATGGGGCAGGGAGCTCAGACCTGCTGACCCCCTGGGATCAGTTCTGGATGAAACCGAGAGTTGGTCCTGAAGCCTCAAGAGGTTTTCTGTGAGTGGGTTAAAAACCTAGTATGTCATGTTGGCGAGGCTGTAATGGAATCGTACTTAAAACTTTGTTTTTCTTGAACCTTACGCTAGTTTATGTAGTCCAGGAAGGGCAAAGTAGTAAATTAACTTACTTTGAGTCAGGAATAGTGGTATAAGCCCTAGAACCCCAGCATTTGGGAGGTTGAGGCAGGAGGATCTCATTGCAAGTTCAAGGCTGGCTTGGGCTGCATAATAACAGGACCTCAAACCAACCCGTTCTCCAAATTGCTTTGAAAATGGCTGAAAATATACAGTTAGACCTTAGCGCTTCAGAAATATGAGCCCAGAAGTAACATTTAACTGCAGAAAGAATATCAATAGTAGTGCACATATATCTTTCCACACTGGAAGGTCTTGGCTAGTTCCGGGCCTTCCAGCAAAGTCTTGGTGCTTCAATAGGAGTAGAGAAGTTGAAGCTGTAGTCTGTTCTTTATGGAGCTCTGTAATGTGGGGTGTGGCAGGCTCCATTTATCCTGGGACTAGCACCATCTCTTAGCAGGCCTCAGAGAGGGTCCCCGGTACCAGTGATGCGTGGCCTGGCCTTGCTGGGAGCTTCTGCCCAGCTTTGCAGCTTCGCTTTCTGATTCTGACCCAGTCGTAAGAAGGCTCTTGAAATTCTCCCTCAGCCTGCAAAAACCAAAAATTGCACTAAACTGAGCTTTCACCAGAAGCTGCTTTAAATTGAAAACAGATTTCTGGTCTAAGAGTAGCCAGAACTGAAGGGACCAGGGAGCACCAGGGCTTTCTCAACCCCCAGCCAGCCAGCACTCAAGTGGTTGCTTGAAGGCAGAGGGCAGGCTGCAGGAGGCGGAGCAGAAAGGCAGCAGTGGGCCTTTCTGTGTATGCTCAGGTATAGCTGTCTCTTGGGTGAATTCTCACTGGTGTGAGCTAACCTGAAGTCCTCTGAAGAGCATCCAGGGAAAGACTGGTCACTTGTCTGAGCCTCAGCCTCTGCAAAATGGCAAGATCAAGATCAAACAAGTGACCTCATGGAAAGTTTGCAGTCTCAGATTTCCATTCCTTATTGCAGTGGGCAGTGTAACTTTTGGGCATTCTGTTTAGACATTGACTGAAAAGTGTGAACCCTCAGACTTTTGAAGAAAAAGATGGGAAGACCATTGTGGTACACTGGGGAGAGGACAGGGAGAGGAGCCCGCTACCCAGAGCCCTTGTGGGACTTTGCTTGTCCTGATTTCCAAAGTGCCTACCAGGATATTACAGTTTGTTTAATCTACTTGAAACCACCATCAGTAACACTTCGAAGCTGTAAACCCTTCATTTGGCCATTGCAGTGGCCACAGCCCTGCCCTGGAGCCAAGGGGAGATTGTGGTAGATGGTCTGGAAGGCCCTGTTTATAGCTTTCACCTCCTTCCTGCCAGGACCTTTCACAAATTCACCACCAGGAAGCTGAGTCATCCCAGGGTCAGGCCGCGTGGATGAAGGTCAGCCAGTACTGCCAGTGGCATAGATGGGGTCAACCACGCCTTTCAAGGGAGGGATTTAGAAGGGGGCTAGAGGGGGTGCTGGAGGCTCCCTGAAGCATCTCCCCCACAAGCAGAGGATTGTGTGCCCTGGACATTTCATAGTCCTGCTCCGTTCTCTTCAGGTCTCCTTTTCTGAGTACAAAGCCAACGTTAGAGCCAAACACACACAGCCTTGGGAGGGAAATGTCTCACATGCTCAGTGTCTTACGCCGGGGCTCCTCTCAGCACTCAGCAGGCTTCAGGAGACGCCAGCCCTCTCGAGGCCTCATCCACATCTCCTGCGCCCCCGAGCCTGTGTGCTTATGTCGCGTGCTTGAGCAGCCTCATGCCGTCAGCCCCCAGTCTCCAATTCTGTGTCGCTTTCAGCACCCTCTGCACCCTCGTGGGTCTCAGTTGGCTCCCTACTCTGCCTTCGTAGCAGCTTCTGCTCTTGCTTCATGGCATTGAGAGTTTTTCTTTAATATTTGCTTCGCCTTCTCTCCCACTGCTAGACTATAGCTGCCTTGAAGGCATAGACCCCACCTGGCTGCCTGTCCCCAGCTGCCAGCAGTGCTGACATTGGTGGGTCTTTTTGGTAGAAGGACCTGTCAATGTTACCCTTTAAAACTTTTCCTCCTTGTACTCCCTGTCACCCTGAGCCAATCTCCTATCTCTTCTGGGAGCTCTCTTCTGATAGGCAATTTTGGTTTAAATCATGTGCCTGAGCTCCTTGTTTTAGGAGAGGGTTTTAGTCAGCCTAATATCTTGGCCAAGCAGGAGGTTCCCATCATTCCTGAAAACTTGAAGACCCTCCTCCCCCGCTCCTCCATCCCCCACACCTGCTGCAGGGCAAAGGAATTTTTTTTTTTTTTTTTTTGTATTTTAGGACAGGGTCTACAGGGTCTCACTGTGTAGACTGGATTTATAGTGATTCTCCTGTTTATAGCCTCCCAAGTGCTGGGATTACAGGTGCATGCCATCAGGCCTCGTCAGGAAAATATTAAAGCATGTAAGTCGTCTACCTTAGTTTAGCAAGTGGGTCCTGGAGGCAAGCATCTGTCCTTGGCTCCCTTTGGTGTGACATCCTTGCGTTTTCAGGCTGAGGTTTCTGATATATTGTCATCTGTCCTTGTTATTTCTTGTGAAAGGGTAAGGTGTGTGAGGAAAGGAGACAGGTCTCCTGGATTGGTGACCAGCTCTGACTACAACCTGTATTGTCTTGCATTATGGGGGTAATTTGATCGCAGTGTGTGTTGTAACATCTGGGGAATTCACCCTGGCTGCCTGTGTACGCAGCCTCCAGCACTCCGCAACTCTGAAGCCCTACTTGTACAGGACTCACATCTTAGACTGTTCCTCCATGTATAAAGCTACAGATGGTGGCCAGGCCAGTGCTGGGGAAACTGCCCTACAGCAGGACCTGTTTTGTGCATGCTTGCGGCTGGAGCTTCATCGTCTCTGGATCCTGGGCAGCAGCCCAGCCTGCATGAGTCTCTGCGGCTTCTATGGGAGACAGACGCACAGACGCGTCCCTGCACATAATTATGAGTCATGGAGGGCAATGAGAATGCAAAGGCTGGTGACAGGGCTGCTTTGAAAAGTCCTTTTTTTTCTGTGGATAATAGGCTAATCATGGGGCATGCTGTAGAAGGCGAGGCCCGTGCAGAGGGTGTGGGGCAGGTCTTGTAGAAGCCAGCTTGGAGACACACGAGGGAAGCGTTGTGCTCCTGTTTTATCCGTGGATTCCAGCAGTGCTGGTGCCCGCAGAGCACCGTGTTTCCCCAGCTCTCATGCCCAGGGCAGGCCTTGTAACAAGCAGGCCTGGCGCCTCCTGTTCTCTACCTGTGCTTGACTCCTTCATGCCTATTTTATCCCAGCTCATGGGGTGCTGGGATAGTCTTTTTGGGGTGGCTTGTGCCAGAGAGGGAAGTGTCACGTCATCGGGCCAGGTCAGCAAGTGGGAAGGAAGAGGACTTACGCTCTCTGTTCTGAGCATTGCGCCTTCCGGTGTTGAGGCGTTGCCTTCTGCCCAGGACCCCATGGGTTGACTTTCCAGACATTTCTTTCCATAGCAGCCTCTGAGGCCAAGAATGTTGTATTTTTAGGGAATTACGCTGTGCTCTTGAGATCCCTGGCTGCTTTTACCATGGACAGACAGACAGACAGACGGACAGACAAACAGACATCTTACTATCACAGGTGTCATAGGAAACCTCAGAATTGTATGACTGTGCAATTTTAGACCCTGAAATATATTTGGGGTGAGCTGTTGGTCAGACTTAGGGTTTTTTTTTTTATTGTGATGGAATATACATAAAATTTACATCTTACCTTTTAGCACACTTTAGGAGTATATGTTATATAGCCAGTCTTAAGGCTTTTCATTTTGCAAAACTAAAACTTTGATTCTTAAATAACAAGTCCTCGTTTCTCCCTTCCCCCATTCTACTTTCTCTTTGAATTTGACTCCTCTGAGTGGAATCGCAGTATTTGTCCTTTTATGACCAGCTTATTTCACTTAACACAGTGTCTTCAAGAGTTAATCTGTGTTGAGGCATGTACCCATGTACCCAAGTTTCTGTCCAGTGCACGCTGGGTAATATTCTGTTGTATGGCAGAGCACATTTTCTTTATCCATTCATTAATGGACACTGAGGTCACTTCTAGCTTTTGGGTGTTGTGTACGATCCTTCCTTGAGCATGGTGTAGAAATGCCTGCTTTCACTTCTTTTGAGTGTGTCCTGCAAATGACATTGCTGTATCCAAAGGTGATTCTGTTTTTAATATTTTGAAGAATTGCTTTGCTTCCCATTGCAGCTATAACAACAGTGTACAAGGCTTCCAGTCTTTCATGAAATTGGTTTGCTTCACTGCTGTTAGTGCTGGAGATTGAACCCTGGGCTTTCCATGCCAGGCAAGTCCTGTGCCACTAAGCCATATCCTCAGCCCCCTTTACAGTTTTTAGTGCAGAATTTATTAAGTTGCAATCCATAGTGATACATAGTGGCATAGACTTACCTCCCCTGCATGCCCCAAAACTTGGGCTTTTCCAGAGGCTTTGGCAGTTTCATGGCGGTTGGTGTCTAGAGAGGGGTGATTGTGCAGCATCCATTTGGGGTTTGTTGGCAGGAATTTACTTCTTCTAACTCTCAGAACAGGGCTGTCTCATTGTGCTCACATTTAGGTGGACATTTTGGAGTCTTGCCCGTGTGACAGGTGAAGAATCTGAGGGTCCACAGGTTCCCCTGTGCCCAGTCCTGTTGGTGACCCTGCCCCTGGGGCTGTTGCCCACTGTTTGGAGGTCCATGTGAGCCCTGAGCAGTGTGGCGGGCTTATCGCTCCAGGCCGAGCAGCCATGGCAGGGAATCTCAGTATTCCAGGTCCCTGTCCAGCCCTGACCCTGGACTTAGCACCTGTTAAAGGTCCCCAGAATTGCCCTTGGCCCAGAACACCTAGATCAGGTGAGTGAGCCTCCTGGGGCCTCTGCGCCGCCTGTGTAAGCTGATACCAGTGACTCCTCCCCCCCCTCCGCACCCCCCCTTAGCTATCTGTGTTTCCCTATTATGTAATCAGGATTAATTTAAGCAGGACTTCTGTTCACTTAGAAATGGGGAAGGGAGACATGTGAAGGTGGGAGGGTCAGAGTGCCTTAAAAGTGCAGCAGTGGGCAACCCCTGTTGCTCTCTCTTGAATCTTGGTTTCCCTTCTGTGAGGAGGGCAGGAAGAATGGAAGGGCTGCAGGGGCAACGGGCACTGCTCTTAGGTCCGTGTCCACTGGTGGGTTTTTTCCTCCCCAGACGATCCATCCAGAGGGCACCCTCCGCCTCCCAAGCACGGGGAGACTTATGAAGGAATCCGTAGAAATGGCAACTTTCTAGGAGTTTGCTGTTCATTAAATAATAAAACAGCGATACAAGGAGCAGGCAGCTATATGCCAAATGCGGGCTGGGCCTTTAGGAGATGAAAACTACTGCAGATAAAGAAACAGGCTTGGTGAGATAAGTCACTTGTCCTAAGGCCACACTCTGGAGGAAGGGCTGAGCAGGGCTGTGCAGGCTGGTGGCTCTGAGCCCTGGGCCTTTTGCTTTTAGGAAACATAGTGTCACCTGGCCAAGCCTTGCTGGTCTCAGGGTTGGGGTAAGGTGTCATTCCTGCAGATTTTATCTGGAGGTCTGAAGTCCCCAAGCCAATTCCTGTGGTTGTAGCTTTCCACCGGGGTCTTGGGGACTGTTTTATGGGGGTTTTGGTCATCCATCCTGTTCCTCTTCTATAGGATAGGGTGGGGGTCAAACCTGCAATGAAGTCCTTTGTGTGGAACACAGCAACCCTGTATCAGCTCACAGCGAGGTGCGGTGCCCCTCCACGCCCAGTGCAGCCAGGCCCCCTTACTGACAGAGGGAACAGTCCCTTCAGGTGGGGGACACCACAGGTTTTCTAAGAACAAGTGCAGTGGAATGGGCGTTCACCTTCTGTGCTGTGCCGGGTCGTGGCTGTTCCTCCATTGCCTCAAGGGTTCATCTCGGGAAGCACAGGAGGGGGATTTCTGAGATGAGCAAACTGCCTTCCACAGGGGTTGAGTTGTCTTATCCAAGCCATGCAGCTAAAGAATAGAATAGGATTTCAGTTGGAAGGTGGTTAATGACCGGCCCCATCCTGATGGCCTCAGGCTTTGACGGTGGCGCTTGGAGATGGAGCTCACTGTGCAACTGTTGAGTGGATGGGTTGGGGACTTCACACCTGTTCTTTCTGGTTCTGCCATCCCAGCCCTGTGCTCCAAAGGGATGCTGCCTGGACATGGGAGTCTCCCCTGCCTGCCACCCCTCCAGCCCACCCCATTCTGATGGCACTTAGGCCCCTTCCTGTGAGTCTGGGCTCCTAACCAGTGTACATGTTCTTTAGGGGCAGAGCCTGTGGCTGAAGTAAGTCTCTACGAGAGTCTGCATTTGGGATTTTCAGCAAAGGATGGTTGAAAGACTGTCAGAGCGGCAAGGCCACCTCCCAGCTCTAGGGACCTGGACCAGTCCCCCACAGCCATTTCCATGTTAGCAAAATGAAGGAGGAAGTCAGTGGGTGGCAGAACTCTGGAACCAAGTGAGAGCTCACAGGGAGCCCCACTGTGCAAAACCTGTGACATACCTGTGGGACCATCATGTCCCTTGGGCTTGTCCAGGTGCCTAGGGTCTCTTCTCCACCCACATGAAGTGGTGATCCTCTCTCTTGATGGTTTGCTGTGGACTACTGTGTTGAATTCCTTCTTTCATGGTGGCACTAAGAGGCTTCAGTGGATTTGCCTGCATGCCAGAGAAATAAAACACCTTTGAGGGTGAGGTGTTCCTGCAGGGCGCCTCGGTCATCCTGTCCCTACTTGTAAGGAGGATGTTTGGGAGCCAATGGTGTCCCCAGGGCTGGCTGAGTCAGTGGGAGGTCCCCCCAGTCCTCTTTATTAGCATGAGTTAAAGTTTTGGAAGCAGCTTCGCTGTTGGTGTTTTTTAGTCTCAGCCTTTGAATACTGCTATGGCCTAGATATCCTCTCACCCCACCTCCTGAAATTCCAGTGTTTCTGTGGCAGTGATGAGACTGGGACTCTGCCTTCCACGTGGAAAAGTGCCATTATCCTGGGGTGGGTTAGTTATTTGGGGGTATGGGTTCCTGATAAAAGACTAGGCTTGACTCGATTTCCTTGGTGAGTCACACAGGAAGTGGCATCCGTATGCTGTAATGTGGTCACAGAAGCAGAGCATACTGGGAGCAGTAAGAGGGCGGGAGATCACCTGGATCCCTTGGCGTCCACTCCTGTGAGAGCTTGCGTTACCTGGTGGTTAGGAATGTGATTCTGGAGCCAGGTCACGTGGTTTCTAATCCTTCCTGTGTACCCTGCCTAGCAACTCTGTGCCTCAGTTTTCCCTTTGTAAGATGGGACAGCTAGGGCCTGCTGTTTTTGTTTCTAGTGTTATCATTATTTCGTAAATACAGGCACTAGGGCTTAGAGAAGCACACTGATTGGCCTGAGCCCACATTATTGCTTGATGTGGGCCTAGAACCTCTTACCAAGCTCTCTCCTTTTTTATTTCTAGGCCATATGGGGAGGTTTCCTTATAGCCTAGGACTTCCCTTCCTTTTCTGTCTCCAATTGCACCCTTGAAGTCTGGGGCCTCGGGCCTCAGGTCTTGGACTTCAAATGCTGGGAGGTTTTCTCTCTAGGGCAGAGATTATACTTTGTGGTAGGATGCAGATGGGGTGTTTGAGCATGCGCAGGGCACACTGGCCTTGGTATAGATTCTTTCCTCTTGGGCCTTAGGCTTTCTAGAGGAGGGGAGGTCAGGAATGTGGAAATGACATCTTTGGAGTCCCAGGCAGGTGAGCTGCTGCCCTGGGTAGAGGGGGAGACCTAACTGGGATGTGATGGTACTGTGGCCTTGCTAGTGGCAGAGTTGCTGCAGCTTTGGAGAGAGTGGGATCAGTTAGGGCAGGCTTCTGTTGTGGGGGCCCCTGCTCTGTCTCAGGTGCAGGAGACCTGTCCATCCGGCTGGCCATGGAGAACATCTAACTGTAAATTCTTGACTTTTCAACAAGGAATCCAGGGCCTCCTGTGGCCTGCCCCAGCTGCCTACGGCTTGGCGGCTGGGCACACCTTTTTAAGGTGCAACCCCTGGGCATCACCAAGGACTGCACCCCACACCATGGCCTGCATGAGGGGACATGGGCTGTGTCGCCTCTTTCCCAGGAGCCCAAGAAACTTGGTTGTCATGGTGGTGGTGGTGGGATCACTGTTTTCTGCCAAACTTGTGATGGGAACAACTCACTTAGTCCTTTTGGCCTCAGAAAAAGCGGTGTCCCCCAAAAGTGGCCCAATGGACCCCAAAGGATCCAGGAGTCCATCTGGAGAGCGTGAATGGTAGATGGCCTGGGTGCTTCGCAGTCTGTGCCCCACACTTGAGACAAGGAAGGCTGGTCATGGAAGGATGAGCGTGATCCTCTGAAGATGCAGGCACCTGTGGGACACAGGGGAAGCACAAGAGCTGGGGTCATCTGTCCCCCGTGATGGGCCTGCTTCCTCCTGGCCTCCAACTTCAGGGGCACCCAAGTTCGAAGGGAGCGTGGGGCTTTGTAGGGTAAGTTGGGTGTATTCTCCCTGGCCTCTGACTCTTTTGGTTTGGCCGTACCTTTTCCAGCTGGTTTTTCCAGTGAGCTTCCTTTTAGCTTGCTCCAAAGCTGTGGCTCTCAGTAGGGACCCTGTGCAGTGAACTGTGGCCTTTTGTAGAGTGCGTGGCTGGAAGTCCCCTTGCTGGAGAGTAACCACCCTTCCACCCCAAAGCCTTGGTGAGCTGGGACGGTGCTTATTTATAGAGGTCATTTTCTCTTGCTGGTTTCTAATGAAGATCCAGTTATCGGTTGCTTAAATATATGCATATAGGTATAGCCATATGTTTTTGTATTAAACATATACATATTAGATTAAATATATACCTATACCTATATTTGTATGTGTTTCCTACGCTATAGGAAACTTTATTTTCTTCACGTACAGATGTTTGCCAATTTGGAAGTGGATTTTTTTAGATCTGGTCTGGAATTCAGAATTGCGGATAAACTTACATGTGCCTCACAGCACCATGAATATCGCCGCCGTCCCTCTGGGTTAGCAGGTGCTTGCAGAAGAGCCTGGATTGTGTCCCCTTGGTTCCTTGTGGGAACTGCATGCCATTTCAGTGACCACTGAAAACCCTCTAAGGAGTTTGTTTTCTGCAGTGGATCCTGAGCAGGGAGCGCCAGGAGAGGCCCCCCACGTGCTCTGCACTTGAGTCTGGTTTTGGCTCCTGCACTGGCAGAGGGGCCTCCTCCAGATTCCGGGAGGTGGGATGGGGCTTCCTGAGGCCTGTGGGAGGTCTGTGCCTTCACCATGGAAGCCAGCAAGGTGCCAGGGGAGCCCCCTGTGTGTCAGCAGGTGTACTTGCTCTCAGGCGTGGGCACCCTGGCCTGGCCTGTCTGTCGCGGACGGTCATTGATGTGGTCGACCTCGTGTGTCTGGAGAGCAGGGCCAGCTGCTGGCTTGAGCTGAGGGCTAGGTAGGAGAGCTGGTAGCCAGGGGTGAATGGGAGCAGGCGGGCTCTCTATGCAGGTTGGGCACTCACTATGGTTGGATTTAGTAAATGCCAGCGCTGCTTGGGTACAGTTGGCAATAGGGATGGGGTGAAACTTCCCAGTTTGATTTTGGATTCTGAAACAATCCTGGGCCTAGCCTGTGGATGCCATGGCCCGGCATTAGTCTAGGGCTTCCTGCTGTCTCCTTTTCTTTGGGAGAAGATCTGCAGCAGAGAGCCCTGGGCAGCCTGGATCTCAGCCTGGCTCCCCACAGAGGCTGTGCTTCCCAAAGTGCCAGAAGTGCCACGTGCTGTCCGCACTGCCCCCCCCCCCCGCAGGCCCCTCCCTGCTGTTTCCTCCTTGTGTCCAGCTCCCACCCAGTAGGTTCAACATTCTCTTTTCCTAATCCTAGAAGTACCACGTGTGCTTTGAGCGAAGGAAGTCTTTTATTTTTCAGAAATTGAGCAGGGTGGCTTGGGGTCAGACAAAGAGTGAGCAGGGCCCCAGTGGTGGAGGTTGCTGGAGATCCGAGGGCACCCTGCAGGGCTCAGCTTACCCCATCTTTTTTCTGGGCCCAGGCCCAGCTCCTAGGACCTCAGCCTTGGTTGGGGTCTTGGGCAAGGCACAGTCCTTCTGGGGTCCCTGTTTCCTATCTGAAAAGCAAGGGGCAGGGCTACTGCACTCTCCCTGGGGCCCTGAGAGCTCTTGTTACCTGATCAGCAAGTTCTCCTGGGACTAAACTGCATTTTCCACTCTGCCTCCGCCCTCCTCCCTCTAGGGAGAGAGCAGGCCAAGGAGGCTGGCCTTTCTGCCTGACACCTCTAGGAAAATTAGAGGAAGGGGCTGGCCCTGCCCCTCATGCCACCCCAGCAGTGTAGGTGTGGAGTTCCTGTCCTTATTCTGAGCCCTTCTGCCTGATGGTTCTGAAGCCAGAGGGCACTTGGTGCAGGCCAGATACCCTGACCCCCAGCTCATGGCCCCCCAGCTCCTGGCCAGTGCGTTTTCCCCTTCTGCCTCTGTGAGAGTGAGCTACAGTTAGGCAAGTAGGCATGGAGGGTGCTGAGGTGAACTGGCAGCCGGGGGTGGGGGTGGGGGTGGGGTAGGGGGGGTAGAGGTGGGATAGAGGAGAAGGGGGATGAGGAAAGGGAGGGGGAGGGGGAGGGGAAGAAGAGAAGAAGGGGAGTGACCTGCTTATTTGCTGGTCTGCTCCTGTGTCCTCTAGGTGCCTGCCTCTGTGGCCTCTGTCTCCTGGCCGCTCACCGCTGACCATCCTCTGTCCTCTGCAGGGACTGCCAGGTCCTGATGCCTGTGCTCTGTGCTTCCTGCCTCAAGGGTCCCTTCCCTGTTGGCTACAGCTGTGTTTTCCTGGGTGTGCTCAACAAAGCGTAACTGGTTATTAAGTGAAAAAAAGGCTGGCGTTGCCAATGACACACATGTAGGAAGCTTCTGGCTAGACCTCGCGAAGCAGGTTTGGGTCCTGAGAGGCTTCCTAGGGCCTTTAAAATGCTGGAGCAGTTAGGAGTGTCCCAGAGGTTAGAGAAGTTCATTTCAGACCTGGAAAGGGATTGTGAGGCCCAGGGAGAGCCTGGTTGTGTGTGTGTGTGTTGTCCTTGCTTTTAATCCCCGCCTACCCTCTGCACCCAGAATCACTCATTTCTTTTTTCTCCTCTTTATCCTCAGTCCCATTTTTATTTTTTAGAAACTGTAGCCGGACACGTAGAACAGGACTTACTTTCTTGCTGATACGAGCAGAGCTCAGCAGCACCAAGCACATGCATGGTGTTGGGCAGCGCCACCAGCACCCGTCCGCAGAGCTTTTCATCTTGCAAAACCAAAACCTTGAACCCATGAGATAGTCACCCCAGTCCATCCACTCCGAGCCCTGGCGACTCCCATGCTCCTGTGTTGGGCTTCCCTGGGCACCTATCAGGGCGATTATGCAATATTTGCCTTTTTGTAACTGGCATATTTACTTAGCGCGAAGTCTTCAAAGTTCATGGATGTCGTAGCATGAGCCAGAATTTCCGTCCTTTTTCAGACTGAATAGTATTCCGTGGAGTTTAGCCTTTCAGCCCCTGTGAACACTTGGGTTGCTTCTGCTTCTGCTCCGACTTTGTCTCCACCTCTGCTTCTGCGAGGTAGATCAGCCCTCCTTTCTACATTTTATAGTCAGAGTTAGACATTTTAAATAGATAGAAAACTGATTATCTTCTCCCAGTTCTGCCTCATTTCTTCTTTGGCCTCTTTGCTGGGCCTAGAGGGGGTTCTCCTTCCTGGGATCTTTTCTGGGCTTCTTTTTGCCACCCTGAACTGTTTGTCTTCTCCTTCACATGTTTCATTTGCTCTTCCCTGTGTTTCCTGTTTCTTTCTTGTCTTCTCTGCATGCTGTGCCTGAGCCCACAAGGGTGCTCCGCATGGGCAGCCGGAAGCCTGAGCGCTGAGAGCTGAGCTGGGGCCCATGTGCACTGTCCTAGGCACGTGGGAGGATGTGGCTGCTAGGGCCTCCCCGAAGACAGAGGCATCCCATACTGAGGTCCAGGTACCTTTCTTTTTCATGAGTGATTGGTGCATTTTGGCTCAGTACTGCTGCTTTACCCTCCTCACCCCTAATTTAAAAAGAGGATGGCAGTGCAGAGTCAACCGAAACTTCCCTTGTAAATCTGGGTGTGAAGCCAGCATTCAGCAAGCTGATGCGAGCTGGTGCGTAAAGGAGGGACCCTCATTATGACATCACCTATAATGGGCTGGCATTTCCCTCAGCTCTCCAGGGGATCATCACCGGTGGGAACTGCCACACCCCGAGGCTGATGACCATCCCGCCTTAGGCTGGGCCTTAAGCCCCCTCAGTGGACCCTGTTACCCCCGCCCTGCTCACCTCAGTGCCTGCCCCTTCTCCCTTGACCACCTCCTTCCTCATAGGAATGGTGGTGAATCTCAAGGCTACCGATGCATGGAGGGTGTTACTGGAAAATATGGGGGCTGGAAGGGCCTAAATGGCCCTCTTGTGGTGCACCAAACCGAGCAGTACTTCGAATCCTCCAGAGAATTTAAGACAGAGAAAGTTTAGAATCAGGGTGTGTTGAAGTGGTGCACAGACAGGTTTTTCCAACATTTCCTGGATGATGCTGATCGTTGGCCGCTGCTCTGCTCCTTCCCCTGTGTTTTCCTGCTGAGAACACTGGGACCAGAGAGGTGACATGCTCTAGTCTCTCCAACCTATGCTGGATGCAGAGGCGAGGCTCGAAGCAGCGAGTTCTGGGGCCTTTGTCTGCCTTGAGCTCTTTGGAAGCCTGCTTGAGCCAGGCTTCCTCCCCAAGGAGAGGGAGGCTCAGTGGCAGCCCTTCTCCTGAGTGGCGGGCCGCTGCCCTGACCAGAGCCTGGCTGGAGCCAGCCCTCACGCACAGCCCCAGGCCGCAGGGACAGGCTGCTGCCTCTGCTCATGACTCATGCGGCCTCCTCCAGCCTGGAGAAATTCAGTGAGAAATAGACTTTGTGTTGACAGGGAGGGATGTAGAGAAAAGGTGATGACCAGGGTCGAAGTGTGGCTGTGTTTAATTAGGGAAGGTGACTAATAGGCACAGTGCCCCTTCTCTGCAGCTGGCATCATGAGCTGCCTTTGTTCATCCATTCAGCAAATATTTATTGGGTCCAAGTAGTACATTGCACCTGGCTTTGGGAACCTGCTGTAAATGGGACAGAAACAGCCCTGACTTCCGTGGGGCTGTTCCACAAAAGGGTCTACATGACAGCCACGTTGGCCTCCACGAATCACCTTCATGTAGCCCCTGAATGGCTCCTTCATTATTACCATAATGGGATGGGAGTGGGCACGTATTACCTCATGTAACGTGCTAAGCCATAGAGAGATTGATGTGCCCGAGGCTGTACCATGCGTGAGGAGATCTGAAGTCACCGAAGCGCTCACTGATGCCATAGCCTGGATTGTTGGCCATAGATGAAGCTGTACCACCTGCTGCTTTAGGCCTTGATTTGATTAAAGACAAAGCCAGGTGAAAAGTAAGACCTCATTGGCTCTAAACCTTGAGGGCCTTTGCCTGCCTCCCAAGAGGCAGTGGCCTTCTGCCGCCTGCAGGAGGCGCTGTGCACTCCCACCTCCCAGCAGGCAAGTGGAGCTGGTGTGGGTAGGATTCAGCTGCCCTGCAGGTCAGTGTACTAGTATCTGCTTCTCTTGGCCTTATTTGTTTGTAAGGCATTTTCTAGGTAAGACTCCTCAAATTCTTTTTGGAAGAATTAAGTCATTTCAAACAACCCAGAGGTGCAGGGAAACTGACTTGTGCCCCCCAATGGGGCCTCTCCTGACCCCTGGGCCCCCACTGGTTGCCTCTGGATGGACTGGAACTCTTCTCACCAGGCTGTCGTGGAAGAAAGGGACAGTACTTTAAGTTCGACCTAGGCTTTCTAAATTAAGCCCAAGTCTAAGGCACCATTTTATAATCCTAGTCTTCTTTCCTATTATTTTAAAAAAAGCATTACACCTGCACTTTCTTTGAGAAAATGATGACTGGAATAGAGGGCAGGAAATGATGACCAAAATGATGTTTATGCTTTTGTGTTTATGCCCTTTTTTATCAAAATAAAAGCTGGCAAGAGGGTACCCATTTTCTTTGTGATTTTTGTAGCCAGTGAAATGTGACAGTGACCAGTAATTTAAGTCATTGATTTCCATGTTGTTCCTTAAATCGTGGGGTTCCTGGGAATAGGGAATAGGTGCTGTTTTGGGGAGCTGTTTTTGCTCTTTGGCCTAGCGACCTTCTCCCCATTTCATTCAGAGAAGTTTTCCTTCCTTTCTGTATGTATTAGGGTTTTTAGATGGTTTTGTTTGGAAATAAAAGGACACACCTACCAATGGTTGGACTCGAGGGGGGGAAGGGATACAGGGCAGAGGAAGCAGGGGCTGCTTTGGTGGGATCCAGTCGACATGACAATTCCTCTTACCTACCTGTTAGGGTTTCCCAGGGAAACAGCCAACTGGGTGTGGAGGGAGAGATCTACATCTGAGTCTCTCTCTTTTTCTTCCTGTGTAGGGAGATTTATTTAAGGAATTGGCACATGCCATTGTAGGGCCTAGTGAGTCCAACATCTGCAGGGCAGGCTGGTGGGTGGCCATGTAGGAAAGAGCTGTTGCTGCACCTTGGGTCAAGGGTAGTGGGAAGCAGAATTTCTTTCCTGGGAGACCTCGGGGTCTTTGTCTTATTGCCTTTGACTGGTTAGATCAGCTTCACCTATATGATGGGATATAATTGATTTTACTCCAAGTGAACTGTCTTCAGTGTAAATCTTATCTAACAAATACCCTTACAGACTCCTCGGGGCTGATGTCTGATGGAGTCTCTGGGTATCTTGGCCTTGCCAGGTTGAAACATGAAATAGCCCTCCTACCTGCTCAAGTGCTATTCATGCCTGAGTATTACGTGAGAGTAACAGAGATCTTAAACTAGGTCCCTGCCTCAAGTAACAAGACTGCGCAGGAAGACATTAAGAACAAGACTGCACAGGAAGACATTAAGAACAAGACCGGGTAAAGCCTATGTGGTGGCACACTGCTGTAGTCCTAGCACTTGGGCGGTTGAGGCAAGAAGATTGCTATGAGTTCCAGGCCAGCCTGGGCTACGAGGAGAGGCACTGTCTCAAACAGCAGCAACACAATACCTTCATATTCTTTTATGCTTTCATATTTAGAATGTGAAAAGTATTAGAGGTGATGCATGGATAAGGACCAAAGGATTTGGGGTGTTTCCTAGCAAGGCCTGAAGAGGAGCTTTTGGAATATAGAGGGCTCGGATTTGTGGGGCCGCAAAAGGCTTAGCTGCACATCAGCAGATGAAAGCAGCCCTGCATTGAAGATACTAGAAAAACTAACTGGTGTCTGTGCCGAGCTAGCCAGTTTTCATTTCTTGTCCTCATTCCCTGCATCATGCAGTACACCACCTATTTACATAGCATTTTCATTATATTATGTATTACAAATGGTTTAGAGATGATTTAAAGCAGTGGTCTTTGCCTTAGTTACTTTTCTTTCGTTGCAGAGACAATGCAACAAGAAAACCCTACACCCAAAATAAAAGAGGAAAAGATTTATTTAGCTCACAGTTTGTAGAGGTTTCAGCACACAGTCAGCTGGCTCCAAGGCAGACTCGCTTAGCAGAGGGGTCATGCAGAAGAGAACCAATTCATGGCAAGCAGAAGGCAGCAGAAGTTAGCAAGAAACAGGGAATGCAAGCCCCTCTCTTTCCCTTAGGTTATATCCCGGCCACTGGGATTGGGGCAGAGCCACACCAGTCAGTGGGCTGTTTTTCACTCTGCCCAGTAACAGGGGAAGCACAAGGACTCAGGGAGTTCACCCATCATCCTGGCACCCTTAATCCTAGCATCGCACCGTGAATCAGTCACATAGTCTAGAGCCAGCTGCCTTTAAAAAAGCTGTACCTATGACTGCATGAAGCGTTGGGGGGGACATCTGAGCACAAGCCACCACAGGCGCCAACCTTTTTTTTTTTTTTAAATCAAGAGCCAGTTTCATGGAGAAAAGGCATCTATTTTTTCATGGATTGGGAAGGGAAAAGGTTATTTTTTTCTTTGTATTTTTTAAATATACGTTCTGTGGTACTAGCATCACTGCCTCAGCCCCACTTCATTAGGATCTCATAAGGAGCATCCTAGGACCTGTGTGTGCCTGGTTCGTGGATGAGCATCTCGTGTGGCCACTGGTCTAACAGCAGGAAGAATGAGGCAGCAAGGCGGGCGACGAGAAGCACTAAATGCAGATAGAACCTCTGCATTTACTCTCTGCACTCACTCTGTCCCTGCTGTGTAGCCCAGGAACAGTGGTCGAGGCTGTTGGGGACTCTTGATTTAAAGAGTATGAGAGGTTTTAGGCTAGAGGCAAAGTATTTGCTGTTGTATATGGTGGCTTGTCTGTATGCCAGGAGTCTTGGGACCAATCTCCTGCAGATACTGGGGGATAACTGCACCTTGATCCAGGACTCCAATGTCACTCTTTTCAAGTGCAGTAAACATGCAGCAGGGTGGAGGGATTCGTCAAGACATTGCTTGCCCATAGCAGGGCACCTCAGGCCTTGTTCCCCTCTCCTGCTCCCTGAGTCCTTCTGCATCCCCTGTTACTGGGCAGAGTGAAATCTACATGCACCAGGGGAGGGCGGCATGCTAGGGAGGAGAGAGTCACTGTATTTTCTTGCCGAAGAAGCCTGTCCTTCGTCTCATTAGCTCTCACTTCTCGTTTTCTCACTCTCCCATAGACGCGAATGCAGAGTTTGAATCCAGATCCCAAAGCCCGGTACACGAGCATCTATGGAGCCCTCAAAAAAATCATGCGGACCGAAGGCTTCTGGAGGCCCCTGCGGGGCATCAACGTGATGATCCTGGGGGCAGGCCCGGCCCACGCCATGTATTTTGCCTGCTATGAAAACATGAAAAGGACTTTAAATGACGCTTTCCACCACCAAGGAAACAGCCACCTAGCCAATGGTATTTTGAAAGCGTTTGTCTGGAGTTAGGAAGTTCTCTTCTTCGGCACATCCCCCGGGGCCTTCTTCCGCGTGACCCAGCAGCCTTCAGCTTCGGCAGCTTGCTCACGATAAAGGAACTCTAGAGTCGCGTGCGCACACCCACCCAGACACGCGCACACGCGCACACATGCTTTCCTGTCCTGCCTGCGCTCTTTGAGCCCAGGGGGGAATTTGGTGGCAGAGGTGTTTCAGTTCTTCCCGTTGTGGGGCTTTTTGGTTGTTGTTATTTCTTTTAAAAACATTCAGAAACCATTAACGATCAGTTCTAGGAAACATCCCGAATAGAAACCAAACTTTTGAATGCTGGATTCAAAAAAAAAAAAAAGTTATCTGGACAGCTTCTTTGAGACTATTTAAAAACTGGTACAACAGGTCTCTACAACGCCAAGATCTAACTAAGCTTTAAAAGGTCAAGAAGTTTTATGGCTGACAAAGGACTTACGCCACTGCGGAAGGCCTTTCCCACTTTGAGCTTCAGGAGATTTGGGGGTTTTGCCTCCCGTCCTCTTCCGTGTGTCTGAGCTGCAATTCTCTGCACCGAGGGCTGCAGTAGCTTTGTGTGGTTGATGTGAGGGAGAGAGGTGGGGGGACTGCGTGTTGGGGGCCAGCCTGCTACGTAAGGCTCGGTACTGGGCCAGGTTGGCCATCCTCAGCTTCTGTCTTGTGGGGTTGGCTTTGATTGTGTTTTGTTTGGGTATAGAGTGGGAATATGGATAGCGATATACAGCATACTTATTTTGACAAGATGCATTCTTCATCAGTGGAGAGCTAGATGTGACCAGCAACCCTTGTGCCCCTTTTTGTCATGTTCATGGAACCATAAAGAGTCCTCCATCAGCAGCTTTAGTAGCAAGTGGGCCTGGTGGCTTTGCAGATGTTTCTCTGGCTTTTACACAGCTGGCCACTGGCCACAGCCCGAGTCCATGACATCAGGGCCCTCCTTCTGCTGAGGCTGCCTGAGGCAATGGTGCCACTCCTTGCTATACCAGTTTCCACCCAGGTCAGCACAGTGCTGCCTTCCTGCGCTGTGGTGTGGGCTGTGGTTGCCCTTTGACCTTCCTGGGAATAATTACAAGTATGTGTGTGGGGGGAAAGGAGCTATTATGTTTATTTCTGAAGGGTTAACTTACTCTGTCCTCACTCCTCCCACCTTTAATCATCAGCCAGTGGCACCCCAAAGGGAGGCAATGCCAAGCTGCAAACATGATTCCAGGCCACATTCGGGCTTTCTAAGCACCTGGTTCTTGAAGCCCAGCCTGAAACCCTTCAAGGAGCCACCACCTGCAAGACCAGTCTGGACTTCCCAAACTTACCCTGGAAATCTGCCAGAGACCAGGCTTCCAGTCCCACTCGTAGCCATTTCAATGAAAATATCTGTATTTGAATAGGAAATTAAAGGTTTCTCTTTTGCACCTCCGTAGCACACCCTTTGCTTAAAGGCATAGTGAGCTGACCTCCAGACCAAGGTGAGGGACCAGGAGAATGAAAATTGAGGCAGTGGAGAAAGCCAAGAAGTGCGTTTTCTGGGTGTCATCAAACATTAGCAGTCTTTGCATAGTGCTGACGATGAGAAAGAAAACCAGGTTTCCACAGGATTTAAATGTGGGTAACCATACTTGGGTCAGCCTTCACTGTTTCTGGTCAGTGCCTCCACTCTCTTCAGGGTTTTAAGCATCGGGGCTCCATCTGAGTGGAGCTCGCACTAGTAATTCTGCTCTTCAGACAGCCCAGCCCTGAGTTCATCTGACCTTAGCTTCCGGGGAACTCCCTCAGAGCACCCCCTGGCAGAGGGTAATTTTCTGGAGTTTGTTTTGCAGGGATAGCTGGGAGTATGGCCACCCTGCTCCACGATGCGGTAATGAACCCGGCAGAAGGTAATGTTCTGTGGTTCCAGGGAGGGACAGTAGGGGAGTGCAGGGGGGCCAGAGTGGGGGCAGAAGGTGGGCAGAAGGCTTCTGAGCCCCTCAGAACTGAACAGGAAGTGTGGTCTCCATACCGGCAGGGTCCCAGGTGGTATTTGAAATGCTGGGTCATGGGCCCTGCCTGCCCCTAGGACCACAGAAGCAGGTCCCCTGGGAAGACCTGAGGATATGCTGTAGCTCTTCACTATTCCAAAACCTGTGGGTGCACATGTGTACTCATGTTTATGCACATCTGGCTCTGGTTAACCTTCAACCCTAGACAAATTTGGAGGGAGCCTGTCAGGAGCCAATCATTAGGGCTGCACCGAATTAATTAATTAATTAATTTATGGCCTGCTCAGCCCACCTTGGGGTGGGGCTGGCACAGTGTGTAGTACTAGGGATTGAACCTTGGTGCTGTGCACTTGCCTAAGCTTACCTAAGAAGGTGCTTTAGACCACTGAGCTATCTCGCCAACCCCTATTTATTGTTTTAAAAGTTAAAATGATTATGGAAAATTGGGAGCGTAGTTGAATGTAGAGAACAGTGATAGAAAACCCTGTGTGTCTGTTACCTTGCTTCAAAGGTTGACATGTGGCCATTTTGCTTTGCTATCATTTTTCCTTTTAATTTTTCTTTCACCTTTTGAATTTTGAGAGTATTACAAAGCCATTCTCAGCTGGTCACACCTGAGTCCTGCTAGCTTTGTGTGTGTCCTGATATCTTCAGCTGACTCAGATGGGAAGAGTGAAGCCTGGGGCTTAGTTATGTTCCACCTTCACCTGGGTCATTCCCTACTTGGTGGTGGCCTGCGGTGACATGCAGGTCTTTCTCAACCTTTCTGCCCCACCCAGAAATGGTCCCTTAGCCAGAAGAGAGATTTGAACAAAAAAATTTCAACAGTGTAAGTCCTGGGTTATAATTTGCCTGTATTTTCGGGAGACAGGTATCTTTTGAATTTCAAATTTTTTGTCCTCAGCTCGCTCCCACATTCTGGTGGACAGGGGCTGGTTCAGCTCTCAGCCACTCTGCTTCACACTGAGGTGGGGAGGGGACTGTACCGCCTGGGTGCTTCCCCTGCTGTGTGGGTGGGACTAGAGCAACATACACCTTCCTTCTTTTTATTAGGAAAACAGCTCAGAGGTGCCAGTGTTCTGCTCTGAAGCATAAATACTCTCATTCTGTTAATTTTTTCTTTTCTTTGATAACTGGGGTTTAAACTCAGGACCTTGTGCTTGCCAGGCAGTTACTTAACACCACTGAGCTATATCCCTGGCCCTCTGTCCTTCTGAAGAGATTCGATGTCCTTAAATAAATTTGCCTGACTCTTGGCATGTTCTGTAATGGGTTTGTTCAAAGCAGCATTTTTTTGAAATAGTGCATCACTAAGTATCCCAGGATAGCCTCAAACTAATGGGGCCCTCCTGCCCCAGCCTCCTGAGCACTGTGATTACAGGCATGCACCATCATGCCTGGCGAGGCAGTATATGAGGTCAGGAAAGACATGCTCTGACATTGGTGGGAGGCAGTTCATAGGAAACTTAAAATCCTCAGATCGATGCACACAGCAGCCATGCTGTGGAATTCCTGGGGGAGTCCGAGACCCCTGCGGTTACTGGAATCCCTTATATAAATGGCATAGTGTTCAAGTACAGGCTGTACACCTCCACCCTTGTGCTGCAGATCATCTCCTGATTACTTACAAGAGCTAACTCAGTGTAAATGGTTGCTGTACTGTATTGCTTAGGGAGTAATGACAAGCAGTCTCTATGGAATAGTACAGACACAACTTCTTCCTCGCACATTTTTAATGCAGAGTTCCTTCCGTCTGCAGCTGGAGAATCATGGGTAGGAAGGGCCGGCTGTGTGTGCCTTGAGCTGCTGTTGCTTTTTCCTTTTTCCTTTCCTTTCCTTCTTTTTCTCTTCATCCTCTTCCTTTTCCTTCTCTCTTTCCCCTTCTCTCCACTTCCCTCCTACTTCCCTTCTTTTTTTTCCTCTGCCTCCTCTTTTCCTTGTTTTATCTTGTGATCCAAAGACCAGTTAGTCACCCTAACTAAGCCAAGGATTTGTTTACATTTTTTAAAGGAGGAGAAAACTTGAGGCTCAGCTTGATTTAAGGTCTCTATTCTTTGTGTCAACTTAAAATGCAGGCTTGGGCCCACAGTCTCACTTTCTATTTCCCCATGAACTGATACTTCAGTTACTTTTGTATTAACAAAGCAACGGTCTTCATTGGAGATTGTCGCGGAACTTGGGCAGACATAATTCTACACTTGTCCCAATTGTACTGTGACAGAAAAGCTGCAATCACGCTTAGAGATTCTGGCTTCTGAGTCTAATCCATGGGCTGGGGACCAGCAGAGGCAGGGAGCCTGGCTCCCTTGGTAGTGGTGGGGCCTGTGGACTGGAGAGTCTGGCAGGGGATACTCCGAGTTTGTCTCCCTGGTGTGGGTCCAGAAGATAGAAATGGAGCCCTGGACAGGGGCTGCCCAGAGCTGGCCCTTGTGGCCTCGTGGGCGGGGCTGTGCAAGTAGTCGCACTGTGCCTGTTACCAGCGTGTCTAACGTGCTTGTTTCTCTCTATTGGCTTGGCTTCCCACTTCGCTCCGACCTGGGGCGGGGCCAAATCAACCACCTGCCCTCTGGCTGCCCGTCTGGCCTGGCCTGCTCCGTCTGCCCTGCGCCCGGCACAGTGGTGAAGCAACGCTTGCAGATGTACAACTCGCAGCACCGGTCAGCGCTCAGCTGCGTTGGCGCCGTGTGGAGGACCGAGGGGCTGGGGGCCTTCTACCGGAGCTACACCACGCAGCTCACCATGAACATTCCCTTCCAGTCCATCCACTTCATCACCTATGAGTTCCTGCAGGAGCAGGTGAACCCGCGGCGGGACTACAACCCGCAGTCCCATATCATCTCTGGTGGTCTGGCTGGGGCACTGGCCGCAGCTGCCACCACCCCCCTGGACGTGTGCAAGACCCTGCTCAACACGCAGGAGAACATGGCCCTCTCTCTGGCCAATGTCAGCGGCCGGCTGTCAGGCATGGCCAATGCCTTCCGGACAGTGTACCAGCTCAATGGCCTGGCAGGCTACTTCAAGGGCATCCAGGCGCGGGTCATCTACCAGATACCCTCCACCGCGATCTCCTGGTCCGTCTATGAGTTTTTCAAGTACTTCCTCACCAAGCACCAGCTGGAGAACCGAACTCTGTACTAGAGGAAGGGCTGTGGGGATGCAGTTTTGGAAATCTTTTGTTCACAAACCCTTGCCTGTCTACCTGCCTGTCCCTTGGCCACACACCCAAGGCCCTTTTCCTGAGGGTGTCTTGGATGGGTGCTCCCTGATGCTTAGGAGCAGGAGATGAGGATGGCCCCTGCCTGGAAGCCTGTCCTGTCCATGGGGACATCCAAGGTGGTGGTGGACAGGAAGGACTTAGGAAGGGAAGCGAGAAATGGCTGTTTCTCCTCCCCCAAAGAATGTAGCTTTTCTGCTTCATTGTGGCAGTCTCCCTCGATCCTTTGGTCACACAGGAGAGAAGAGGACATAATAGTGACTGCACACATTAAAGAAAGTTGAGATATATATATATATATATAAAATATATATATATATTATATATATATATATGTTCCATTTTACAGTCTAAAATAGATGGATAATGTTTATCCTTTATTTTTCTATGTAGAAATTTTTGAATTTGTGTGTGTTCTTGTTTGTGTCCATAAATAGTATTACAGCCAAGCGATCGAGCTATTTTTTTTTTTTTTTTATAAATATAAAAGAGGGCTGAATTCTTCTATCAGGCTAAATAAAAAGGCACCAAAGTAATAAATGGCTGGATGAGCCCTAAAAATTCATGTAGCACCCCCAGGTGGCAGTTTCACTTGAATGTAAAATAGTAAACATTATATATTTTTGAATTTCTCTTAATGGGGAAAAAGGTACATTAAAAAATTAAATAATGTTATACTATTTGCAGCTATTTTTAATTCAGTCGTTCACTTTCATGTGCCTATTCCTTTTGTCTTTCCTAAAAATTCCAGGACCAAAGATCAGGCCCTGGTGTGCTGCTTTCTGCTCTGTGCCAGCACACACGTACCCCAGGTAGTGGGGGTCACTTGCAGTTTTCTGGGCCCTGGAGTGTGAGGGTGACCAGCTTTACAACTGCTGAGAGCCTTCCTTGTTTATTGTGAGTGACCTGGATTTGCTGTGTTCTGGGCTGCACTTAGAAGCCCTGGGTATGCCTGTGTTTGGCTACTTGTTGAGTAGGTCTTTGGGATGACTACCTTTATCCTAAGACCTAGGTGTGGATCAACCTTTTCTTTCTTGGGCACTTCAGGGAACTTGGCTTATCTGTGTTTTGACTATATATCCTCCTGTTCTGCCCTTGCTGGTATAGTCTAGGGATTTAATGGAATAGAGCCAGCACCCCACTGGCACTTGGCTGCACCCTGTCCTGTTCCAGCTTCTGTCATTGGATGGTGGTGAGTCTGGGCCTTCCAGCCAGGGCCTCTTGCCTGACCTAGACTCCCACCCATGGCTACCTCTTCAGCCTTGTCTGGTCTGTCACCTGAGAACACAAGGTCTTACTGCCTTGTCTTCTGAAATTTTTTCCTTGTCCCCAAGAAAAAAATACAAGCCTGCTGCTTCTAGATCAGTATCCAAGGGGAGACCGGACGGCCTCTGCTTCCTGTTTTGAGCCCCCACCACAGCTTTCTGTAAATGGGCAGGAAGCACGTGCATTTCATTTTGGCAGTCCTCGTCTTGACCTGTCACTATCACAGTGGCCAATGTGGCGCCTGTCCCTGACGTGGCTCAGAGCTGGAACATCTGGGCTGTGGGACTGCCTGGGAAAGACAGGTTGATCTAGTGAAGTCTCATCTTGGGGCTGTGCTGTTGCAGGTCTTTTGTCTCGGGAGCTACGAGCAGTTGTCCAGTGAAAAGATTGACTTTCTCAGATCAGGAATAGGAGGGCCTTCCTGGTGCCTCGTATGCATGCATGCTTCCTGGGCAGGGGCTTGCTGCTGGGCTGCAGGCTGACTGCTGAGCTGGCCCACCTTGGGGCAGCCCCCCATACTCTCAATGGTGGGTACCGGCTGCGTCAGACATAAAGCTGGTGACCATGCTGTTGTGGAAATGTTTACAGCCATTCTGACCTTGTGCTTGGATAGAGTTACACACACTGTGCTGATTTTTGCAAACGGAAGGCAAAATCAAGTTGTAGATTCTAAACTGGAACTTAAATCCTAAAAAAATTCCTCACATCCCTCTGTCCATTGAATGTGCTGCCCTGCTATAAAGTGGTCTTGGTTTCCATAGGATTTTGTTCTCCATGTTTACAGCAGAGATTCAACTTCCACAAAAGCCCCTTTGGCTGAGGGGATGCAGAACTGAGCAGCAGGAGCTGCACCTCGGAGCTCCGCAGGCTCGGAGTCAGGATGCAGTCCTGGCTTCCTCTTCCTGGTGACGATAGCTGGGACCACAGGGCGTCCCATCTGTCCTGCCTGCCTCCCTGGTCACCATGAGGTTAAGTGAGTGGTGTCAGAAGCACCAACAAGATAGGCGTTGATCAATTTTACCTCTCTCGCCCTCAGCCTGGGATTTGGTGGTGTTTGCCCCATGCAGACTTGTTGCCTCCAGGTTATGATTGTGACCTTGCAGCATGCTGACTAGGACAACAGCGCCTCTCTCCAGCACCCTAGCCGTAATCACGGCACACACTTAATCACTGACATCTGTGAAGCAGCTTCTCACAGCCCAGTAGTGCCAGGGGAGTCCAGTCCTGGTACTTTGACAGTGCAAATGTGTTTATATAAGTTAGCTCTTCTCACTTATAGATTGGAATTTTCAAATAAAACATTTTTCTCAAACTCTCAAGTGGACAAATTCTCCATGCGTGACTATTTTTTCTTTGGATCAAATCTACCTATTTACTAGTTTCTTGTGTGGTTTATTTGTCTAAAAATGCTCATGTCTTATTCCATGCTCCATTGTCCCCTGGCCCTGAAGGCTGCATCTCCATCAGCTTGCTATGCCAATAAGATTGTATATATTTAAGCATGACCATGTCTGTGAACTGTGAGTATACTGCCACCTCCTACCTGTGAGCAGCACCATGTATGGGAGAAGGGTGGACAAGTGTTATTTCTTCAGTGCCATAAGTGCCTGAAGTCGGGATTGTTTTTGCTTTGAGATTGCTGCTGGCCCATTGCAGAGAGAAGCGTATGATGACCAGTGTGAGTGTGGGGATGTGTCTGATGTGCTGCTGCATGTGTAACACTGGAGCTTGAGAAAATAAAGCATTGCTCATGGAAGTGTTGTGGGCGCCTGCTGGAGGCACTCATGTTGTCACAGTGGGCAGGGTCGGGAGATATCTCCTTGCTTTCCTCACTGTGCTGGGAGGGTGCGAGTTTTTGTGAGTTTTTGTGCGACGCGGGAGCCCAAGTAGGGCAGGAGCACATTCCCTGCCATATGACGAATGCTTGCCTGTATTCTGTCTCATGGCCCTTGGCAGAGCTTCAGCTGGGACCCAGCCTCCACAAGGAGAAGTCTGTGAGGGTGGCCAGAGTCTGTGTCCCCAAAGTGGAAGGCTAAGCCAGACAGTGTAGCCCAGTTGCAGGAGGGCTCAGGGGCGCCCATGAGAGGGATGCCCTCGTGAGCTCCTCGCAGCACAGCTGTTGAAGCCCTTCACAAAAGTACAGAGTCAGGACGGAGGTCAGGCCTGAGACCCAGCCGTGGAGGCTGGAAGTGGGCAGGGGTGCTGGTCAGAGGGCAGACAGCATCACAGATCAACTTCCTGCTTTGTCAGTTTCACCAACAGCCAACCCTGTGCTGCTCAGGACTCACCTGTGGCTTGGGGTTGCTTCTAGTCGGGGTGGGGAGCAGGTGTGGTCTGTCTCCAGCGTGTCCACTGTCTGCTCACCATATTCCTTCTCTCCCTGCCTTGGGAGCTGAGCCCCCGAGACTGCAGGGCCTCCTGAGAGCAGGTCTCCTGCTGGAGGGGTGGAGTGGGGAAGAGGAAGGTGTGGCTCATTCATTGCAGGTCTTATAGCCTCCTACAGTACAAGGAGAGCTATGGACTTTGTTCATGTGATCACATCTTGACCCCTTTCCGCAGAGCAGTGTGGGCTGTTGTGGAGTCGGCAACAGTGGCACGGTGGTGAGTCCAGCCCTAGAGACGATCCCCACATTCTGACCCACTGCTTCTTCCCAGCCAGTGGGAGCAGAACTTCTGCACCAGGTCTTTGGTGCTGAAGGTGTACATATCTCCCTAACTTTAAACTTAGTGTAGCCCAGGTAGCTTGAAGTCGGCCGTAGTGGGGATATTTCTACCACAGAAGTAGGCAAGTGCTACAAATCAGCTGTGGCTTTCCTAAACTCAAGCCGCACACTGTTACCACAGAGTTCCAAGCCTGGCTTGCACTTGGTGTTCAGTACAGAGTGATGTGACATAATTCATCTTCAACCTGACCCTGTTATGGCTGCCCCTCTGAGGACTGGCCTGCCTCTCCCTTCTCACTCAGGTGGCCTCTGCAGAGTGCCCACATGGATCCAGCTTACCATAGCACTTCCTTGTCACGGAGACACAATCTCTAGCACCCACAACCACAAACTTGACTGGGCTCAGTTGGAGAGGTTTCAGTCCATAATCACTTGGCTCCAGGCAGAGCAGGTGGCAGAGGGACACTGCAGCACACTTCAGATGAGCAGCAGGCACAAAATGCAAGGCAGAGCCCGTGAGGAGACACGTCCTTCCATGCCTTCGGGGGGACACCTTTTGTGACAAGACTTCACTTACAAATATGCAACTACCAGCCTGTGGAATCAAATCACCTTCCTAAAGCTCTGCCGATGAACACATGAGGCTCTTGGAGACATCTAGATGTAAGCATAACACGGCCCTAGGGAGCCTACGATTGTGTGGCACTCTTTTCTTCAGGGTCAATGTCTCCTTCCAATCTTAGGTTCCCATGACTTGGTGCAGGGTACACCCCTCCCAGGGAAGCCCCCTCTTCCGACCTGTAGCAGGAGCCTTAGAATATCTTAGGGGCCTATGATACTCTTAATGAATGCTTGAATATTCTTTCAGAGATGAATGTAGCAACCCAGATGTTGTACACGAGAGACAGCCTGGGAGGGGATAGAGGCAGGTCCCTGCTGCTCATAGCAGGAGAAAAGCATTGCCCTCCTAAGGAGTCTGACTTTTAAGCAGCAGGCTATCAGGTATTTTCAAGGGTTGGAGCAGGGTTCACTAATGGAAAACCTTGCATGGCAGAGTGTGCTGGACTGAGTGGGGAAGAACACCAGGGGCCCAGCAGGTGTCCCTGGGTGCTGTGGTCAGATTGGAAGAGGAGCACTATAAGGCACAGGCACGGGAGATGAAGAGTTAGCGGGACTGGACTGAGGAGAGCCTGATACGGGATCTAGTGGGCTGTGGGGAGTGCAGGGATGCAGCTGAGAACAGGCTGAGGAGGCAGGACACCTGGCCTAGAGAACCAGCAGGTGATGACAAAGGAGCCATGTGCCTCAAAACCAGCAGGCCTTTCCCTCCTCCTGTGTGGCCATGCACGACACTCAAGGGCCTCTCCCTCCCTTCCCCTGGGTTCCATTTCTTTGCCCTCCTCCACGTCACCCACCTTCCTCACCTTCTCTGGTCACCTCCGCTCCTCAGATCCTCTGATTACCTAAATATGGCTGCTCAGCGAGTTTCGACACTGGGCCTCCCGTCCATCTGTAGCTTCTCTGGGAAGGTGCTTCTCCTGGATCCCATGCTACACATCCAGGGGTCTCTCAGAGAGCTTTCAGATCTGAACTTGTCCTTCCCCTGCAAGAGACCCCCTGTCCCCCCCCCCCCCAACTAGGACAGGCTAATCCATTACCTGCCTGCTCCATACCTTCAAGGCTACTCTTTGCTGGTTGAAAACAAGGCTTCCCTGCTCAGGCCAGTGCCCATGCAGCCGCCTGTGGATGGGAAGGAGGGGCAGCAGGGACACAGAGGGAGTGCGCAAGCCCCGGGGTGGTCTTCTTCCAAGCAGGAGCATGGCACATTCTTTCTGGACTTATGTTCCCACTGGAATGTTTTCTTCCCTCTTCCTCTTTCCACCCTACCTCCTGCCTCTCAATGTCTTATCATTTGAAAACAAAGACATTTGCAATATATAACAATTATATTCATTTTGGGCAATCGGCTCATGTATGTATTGCAGCTTGATCCTTTTGGATCTTCTTTCTCCCCTATCCCCCTTTGTCTCCCCTTTCCTCAATCACTTCCCCATTTCCATAAAAACCTGCTTCCGTTTCCTACCATCTCCTTTACTCTTTTTCAGTTGCTCTTTTCTTCGGCTTCTTGTACAGGAGAAGCTACACTACTTACCCTGTGTCTGGTCGCTTTTACTTCACGGGATGGTCTCACAGCACTCCACCCATTTCCCCTAAGTGGCCCCCTCTGTCCTCATTCATGGTGCACAATACTCCACTGTGCCTCTTGGTTCATGAACTTAATTCTTTCCAGGATTCTGGTTGAATCCCCAATTGGTTGTGAACAGAATCAAATGTCCTCATAAAGTCATCATTGAATCTCACCATTGATTTGGTTTGTGATCAGTTAGATTGATGGTTGGAATTGTGGAAAGAATTAACTTTGTAAGCTGAGGTCCTTCTGCCCCACATTTTCTTCATTCATCCACCTCTTGCTGGGCATCGAAGCTATTTCTACAATTTAGCTATTGTGAATTATGCTGCTATAACCATGGTGCGCGTGTGTCGCTGTAATGTGATCACCTTAACAGCTTTGGGAAGACAGCCAGGAGAGCTGTAACTGGGCCAAATGAAATTCCCCTTTTTAGTTCTTTGTGGGCTCTTAATAGTAATTTTCACAGTGGGCTACGCTATCTGGAAGCGCACCCCGATCCTGCATGTCCTATTGCACTGTGGTGTCCTTTCAGATTCTTATATGGATGTGACATCCCTCTGCTATTAATAGCTGGCCAGGAGCCTACCACGGCCTATCACACTGTTGCCTTCTGTGCAACAGAAGAATGTGCTCCTGATGAGGACAGGGGCTCGTGGATTCTCTCGTTTCCTCCGTAGTCCTCCAGTCCATGAACTCATCCATTCTGCATGCACAACCATCAGTGTTTGTCATATTCAGCGAACTTCTGAAGTGCCACTGATGGAAACAGCTGTTGGGCATGTGGCTGGCAATGCCCAGCGGAAATGCAGTGCTGGCGCTCAGGAGAAAGGCTGGGATGAGCTGTAGCGATGAGCCGGGCCGCTCTAAGGTGTGGTCGCTAAGCCACAGGCACAGACAGTGGAGAGACCAGGAGAGGACTTGCAAAACGCCTGCATTGAATTAGTGAAAAAGAGAACAGGAAGCACGAGTGACTGAAGAGGCTAGAGAATTATGAGTGTGGCCAGGAGGTGAGGTTTTATGAAGGGATGGTGTCACTTCCATGTGCAGAAGTATAAAGTAAAAACACCTAAGGCCATTAACTCCCAAGTTCTCCCTTCTTGCTTTTGTGTTCTTTGTCTCTAGTTTTCCCCACCCCTTACTGCAGCCTTTTGGGAATTCCCTTCTAAATCTCACCCTCCTGAGTCCAGCAGTTTTCCTTCCTAACACCGTTTCTAACAGCACTGGTGGAAACTTCCAGTAATTACCTAAAAAGTGATAACTGGATGAATACTCAGAAAGTCACATATCAGGCTTGCTCATAAAAGTGAAAATCTGGAGAGCAAACCCAGCATGGTGTCCATCAGAAGTTAACTGATTATCGAACACCCAGTTGTCCTGATACTTTCATGGGAGGGAAGGAAATTCCATCAAGGGTACCCAGCCAGCTCCTACATTTGAAATCTGGACACCTCAATCTATTTCTGAGAATACCTCCCAGCCTCCCCATCTCTAGCCTTGCCTCCCACGGCTCACATCACCTTGGAGAACATCTGAACTGTCTTTTGCAAAGGTATAGAATGGTGACCTGGATTCTTTAGAAGGCTTTTCCCTGTTATTTATCGCTTTCATTGTCACAAGGTTTCACTTTCCACAGTGAGTGGCATCTGTGGACACAGCCACCAGCACTGCTGCCAAGAGGATGCAAGGTCACCCTAGAAGGAACACACGGCCCAGCTCATGTCCACCACTCCTGGAAAGGTCGCTGTGAAAAGAAAGGCAATGAAGGGTGATCACAGTGGCATTGTCTCACTCTTCAACCCCAGGCATTCAAAGCTCGGGCATCACACGTGTCTTCCAGAGTCTCTGCTGCAGAGGACTCTCACTGTTCAAAGGGTGTCTAGGAAACAGTGGCTTACTGAAGCTCTGTGGATCCCAGTGCCTTCTGGGAATCCTCGCAGTTGAGCTGGGCCTTTAAGGGAGCAAGTAGTTTAAGGAGAAGAAAGAGAGAGTAATGTGAGGTATCTTTATTCTTATCAATATGCAAATCTGTGGAAGTAGATTCTAGTTCATTGGTGGATGTCTTTAGCGTGGAGAGACAGGGACAAATTTGTATGCCAAGATTTATATTTTACTGTAAGCCACTGATTGAAAAGCTATAACATATCTTCTCCTTTCCCTGACTAAAAAGTCCATGTGCAAATTTTAATGGAAATAATTATGGTTAATCATAATATCTCTATATGTAGCTGTAGCTTCATGAGATTTCCCCAAGCACCTTTAATAGGTCCCTGACAAGAACAGAAACACATGAGCACTGAATGCAGGGACTGGTGTCAGTGATGTTGGTCCAAGGCTGGAAAAACATGAGCAGTCTGGAAGAGGCAATACCGAAGGGCTGGCCTTTCACTTGAGTTTGTATGTGTTCTCTAATATTCTTAGCCACCTTCTCCATGGTTTGGCCATAGCCATGACACTCTCTGGTCATCGCATGATTTTCAGGTGTCTGAGTGTGAGGACAATTGTTGCTTATAGTTCTCATCAAACTCTTGTTAGGAACAAAAATGGAAAAAATTTCAAACGAAGTGTGTCATGATGAGCAAGACTGAGAAGGCAATCATACCAGGAAGAGAAACCAAGAGAAAAGAATGCTCTATAATTGCAAAGAGTACACTAAATCCAAAGCCTGTTACTCATCATGAAAGAAAAGTTTCCTTCGCTCAAGAACAGAATGTGACATTCCAAACCTCTTGGAGCCCTACTGAGCAAGAGTTGGCAAGTACACTTGTTTAAGAGGTTCTTAGTTCTTCCTGTCATGGTTCATCTCATCTACCTTTCCCATTTGGAAGAGATTATTTTCGCTGATTTTGATTTAAACTACAGTGTTTGTTCACCGATGCCATCTTAAATTTCCACCACAACCTGTATGACTTTTGCTTTTAAGATCAGCAAGTTGCCAAAAGCCAAAATTGAAAAGCACACAAATACCTGGTGGCGAATTATAATGTAAGGATGAATACTATTGTTGTTCATGTAATGTAGTAATTTATTTGCTTACCATGGGGCCTGTAATGAGGGGGTCACTATGGCCAGAGGCCTAGGAGATCATTAATCAGCTGTGTGTCCTAGATGAACCTGTGTATCATAATTTCTCTGGTATAGATTTTTGATCTGCAAAATGAGAGAGTTGGGCCAGACGATGGATAATAGCGCCTTTGGTGGCCAGCACCTATGATGACGTCCACATAATACAGGCTGGATCCCACCTCCAAGTCCATAATTATAGGATAATTACATGCTTTTATGTGAGATTAGAAGGAAAACCACATAGGCTTTGTAGCCTGCCTGCCTACCATAAAGGATCATACATTGTCATTTTGCTTTTCTATTGTTCACTTCCTAGTCTACAAATAAATTTTAATTTTAAAATCCAGAAGCTTGGTACAGGAAAATGAAGGATGTGCTTTGAACTTTCCTCTTTAATAGGATTATAATTGCTATACTTTGTGCACTTGTAATTGAACAACTTATTGAGGACTTTGGTCTCTGGTGAAGCCGGGTACCCAAAATGGGGTGGGTCATGCTGAGTGCCTGTGGCTGAGGGCTTGTGATGTTCACATCATATATTATTATAGGAATATCCAAATGCATTTTTCTACAGCCCTGTTAATTGAAGATTCTGTATGTTTGAGATTTTAAAAAAGATACTTCAGGCACAGGCAAGATAGCTCAGTGGTCTAAGGTGCCTATTTAGGCAGGGACTGAGGTTCGATCCCAGGCACCACATGCATGCCAGCCCTGCCCCCAGAGTGGGCTGAGGCAGCCAGAGTCCAGGTGTAGTGGTACACATCTACATGCCTATAATCTCAGTGCTGGCGAGGCTGAAAGCAGGACAGTCATCTCCAGTCTGAGCTGTGTAGTAAGACCCTGCAACAACCAAATACATTGAGAGAGAGAGAGAGAGAGAGAGAGAGAGAGAGAGAGAGAGAGAGCGCACTTCATTTTTTTGGAGAAGCTTCAAATTCATGACAGAATTGGGACAAAGGCACAGAAATTTCATATAAAGTCCTTATTCCACATACATAGGATTGCCCATTATTAATAGCATCTATCAGACTGGTGTGTAATCAATAAACCTACACTGATACATAAGGGTTACCCCAAATCTATAGTTCCGCTTGGGGTTCACTCTCGAAGTACATTCCATGGGCACACACAAAAGTACCATGACCTGTATCTACTGTCATACAGATTACTTAACATTGTCCTGAAAAGTCCTCGGGCCCCCTGTCTGTTATTGAATCTTATTGTAATCCCAGGTCTGAGGGCAGGCATTGCATGCTTTCTGTTCTTTTGAGTTTGTTCGGGTTTGTGTCATAGCTCACAACATGGTCCTTTTGGTGGATGAAGTGGGCTCTGCTGCTTTTGAGTGAAGCAACCAGTGCATTTGGCCATTACACTCAGTTGATGACGGGCTACTGAGGTCAGCTGTGTCCTCACTGATTTTCTGCTTGCTGTATCTGTCCATTTCTGAGAAACAGGTGTTAAAGTCTCCAAGAACAATAGTGGATTTCTCTGTCTTCACAATTCTATCATTTTTCACCTTTATATTTTTATCCTGTTGTTGAATGTGGACACAATAAGATTGTTTTCTCTTCCTAGAGGATTGATGCTTTTGTCATTAAGCAATGCTTCTCTTTACCCTTTATTTTCTCCGAATTCATTCTGTCATAATTGATATATCTGTTCTGGATTTCTTTTTCTTAGCTTTAAAATAGTACATCTTTCTCCATCCTTTTACTTTCTTTCTTTCTTTATTTATTTATTTATTATTTTATTGAAGTACAAATGTCAATGAGACAGTTTCAAGACACCTTAACAGGATGGATTTGATAAATTAACACATTGCAAACTGTTTTCATAATGTTTTGGTATCGTACAAGGTGCATACATGATATTACACTTGCAGACATTATTATAGCAGATGTCTCTTATCAGTAAATTAAGACAGTGTAGCTGTTTATGTACCTTATTTTTTATACCTGAATTACATCAAAGATTCAATAATTAATACTTTCTACCTTGCTATTTTCCTAGTGGTTGTCCATAGTACTAGAAGCTGACATAATATCCTGTCCAACTATCATTAGTGCAAATCTTGCCGCTCATAGAATTATGTAGAAGCACAGCGTATCTATTCCAACTGTACTGTCCATATCCATACACATACATCATGATTCTTCCTTTCTATACCCCTTCCATTGTCTGCACCTGTCAAAGATGGGCACTCCACTATCATTCAACCAATTTAGGTGTGGGAACTCAATGACACAATCCAACACAGTCCAGCGTTCCACAACAATAATGAGTTATCTGAAGAAGTTATTGACTGTAGCCATTTACACCTCAACTTATTATTATGGCCCCGCATTGTATACCTCATTTTTATACTTTTTTGCTGGATGATTAAGACCTAAATAGAGCAAGACCTATATACCAAAACATGTTGTTTTTGTTTCTGATGAGGTCAGTGAAGTCCCCTCAGGGTTTATCTTGTAATTCTGTACCTTATTCTGTAGATCCTTTGTCTGTGTCATCCATGTGGATGAGTCACGGCCAATGCTTGACCAGTTTGCTCTCTGTGGGAGGCTGAGAGAAAGTTTTCTGTCCATGTGACTCTCCCCAGGCACACTATACATCATCAATCTCTTTCCTCTGTGGCTCCATAATTTCCTTGTTCAGAAAATTTGGGGCTCAACTGAGTTCCATGATGTTGCAGTACAGGTTCTCGTATGTCCTGAGTCTTCGCTGACCTTGAAAGGCTAGGGCCAAAATGTTGGCTGGCCTTGTGCCTCTTCTATTTCTCCAATTTTGATCTGTGAACTTAGGTTGTTAACCATCCAGAAGAAAAGCTACTTAGTACTCTGCAGCATATGCTGTTCAGTTTGCCCTAACTATCTGACTAAATTGTTTTTAGTTGTTGTACATATCTATTTGTATTTCTTCTTTTGACTTTTTATACTAGGGAGACTATACAATATTTGCACATGTGTGTCTGGTTTATTTCACTTATGAGTATATGTTCAAGTGGCATCCACTTCAATATAAATGCTTGAAGTTTATCATTCTTAATAGCTGAGTAATACTCCATTATATAGAAATACCACATCTTTTTCAACCATTCCTTGTGTGATGGCCATCTTGGTTGTTTCCAAGATTTTTCTATGACAAATTGTGTTGCTATAAATATATCATAGTGATATATGTGTACCTATGTTTTCAGTTCCTCTGGGAAAATTCTCAGTAGGGGGATAGCTGGCTTGAATGCGATTTCCAGTCCTATTCTTTTGAGGAGTCTGCACACTAACCTCCACAGTTGTTGTACCAGTCTATATTCCCACAAGCAGTGAAGAAGTGTTCCCTTTTCCCCACAACCTCTCCAACATTTGTTGTTGGTTGATTTCCTTATAATAGCCATTCTTTCTGGAGTGAGATGACATCTCAGTGTTGTTTTTATTTGCATTTAATGGATGGCTAGCGATATGGAGCATTTTTTCATATATTTATTCACTTCTTTAATTGCGCCTTCTGGGAAGTGTATATTCATCTCAGATGCCCATTTCTGAAACGAGTCTTTAAATTTGAGGACCATGTTATATCTTAGTTCTTTATATATTCTAGAGAGCAAACCTTTGTCTAATTGCTTATTAGTTAGGATTTTTTCAAAATTTGTGGGCTGTCTTTTCACTCTGTTGACAATTTCTTTTGACGTGCAGAAGCTCCCCAAGAAGAGTTGATTCCAGTTGTTGATTCTTTCAAGTGCTTCCCATGCGAATATATGTTTGTTCATGACCTCTTTGCCTACCCCTATGCCTTCAAGAGTTCCTCCTACTTTCTCTTTCAGGAGATTGAGTGTTTCTGTTTTATTGTTTAGATGTTTAATCCATTTTGATGTTAGCTTAGTGCATGGTGATAGAGCTGGGTCAAGTTTTAGTTTTCGGCATGTAGAAAGCCAAGTTTTCCAGCACCATTTGTTAAAGAGGCTATCTTTCTTCCAGTGAGCTTGTGTAGCCCCTTTGTTGAAGATAAGATGGCTGAGTGTTTTCGTAGATGCCTCTGCATCTTCTAATCTATTCCACTGATCCTCAGGTCTATTTTGTTGCCAATACCATGTTGATTTTATCACAGTGGCTTTGTAGTATAATTTCAAGTCAGGAATTGTGATGCCTCCTTGTCTTTATTGGCCAAGATTGCCTTTTCTATTCTAGGTCATTTGTGGTTCCAAATAAATTTTAGGAACAATTTCTCTAGGTCTGGGAGGTATGTTGGTGGCAGTTTGATAAGGATTGCATTAAATCTGTAAAGCAATTTTGGGAATATGGCCATCTTCACGATGTTGGTTCTTCCTATCCAGGAGCATGGAATATCTTTCCATTTTCTGAAATCCTCTATAATCTCTTTTCTTATGGTGTTGCAATTTTCGGCGAAAAGACCTTTGACTTCCTTGGTTAAGTGAATTCCAAGGTATTTCATTTTCTGCAGTGCTATTGTAAAAGGTATTGTTTTTATTGTTTCCCTTTCAGTGTGCTTGTTATCTGTGTAGAGGAATGCTATTGACTTTTGAGTACTGATTTTGTGTCCTGCTATGCTACTGAATTTCCGTATCAGTTCTAGTAGTTTCTTGGTGGAATTTTTGGGGTCTTCTACGTAAAGTATCATGTCATCTGCAAATAGTGATAATTTAACGTCTTCTTTACCTATTCTTATTCCCTTTATTTCTCCCTCTTTTCTAATGGATGTTTCAATGCTTCCAAGACTATATTGAATAGGAGGGGTAATAGAGGACATCCTTGTCTTGTACCTGATTTAAGAGTAAGAGATTTCAGTTTTTCCCCATTTAGGATTATATGAGCTTTTGGGTTGTCATAGATGGCTTTTATCAAGTTAAGATAGAGTCCATCTATTCCAATTTTCTGTAGGACCTTGAACATGAATGAGTGTTGAACTTTGTCAAAATCTTTCTCTGCAACAATTGAGATGATCATGTAGTTTTTAGATTTCAGCCTACTAATATAGTGTATTACATTTATAGATTTTTGAATATTGAACCATCCTTGCATCCCTGGGATGAATCCTACCTGGTCATGGTGTATGATCTTCCTGATTATTTGATATATTCTATTTGCTAGGATTTTACTGAGTATTTTTGCATCTATGTTCATGAGGGAGATTGGCCTGTAGTTCTCATTTTTGGTTGCGTCTTTCCCTGGTTTTGGAATTAGTATTATAGTTGCCGCCAAAAATGATTTTGGGAGGACTGCTTCCTTTTCAATTTCATTGAACAGTTTGTGGAGTGTGGGGATTATATCCTCTATAAATTCCTTGTAGAATTCAGCTGTGAATCCATCAGCACCAGGAATTTTCTTTGTCGGTAGGCTTTTTATTACGTTTCATATTTCATTGGCTGTTATTGGTTTATTGAGAGTTGTTATATCTTCTTGGTTCAGTTTTGGTAATTTGTACCTTCAAGGAATCTGTCCATTTCTTCTTTGTCTTCTATTCTGTGAGCATAAAGATTCTCGAAGTAACTACTGATAATCTTCTGAATTTCCACTGGGTCTGTGGTGATTTCACCCTTTTCATTCCTTATTGCATGTACTTGAATTTTTTCTTGCCTCTTTTTGATGAGGTTGGCTAGAGGCTTATCAACTTTATTTTGCCTTTCAAAGAACCAACTTTTTGATTTGTGGATTCTTTGAACTGTTTTCTTCATCTCAATTGAATTAATTTCTGCTCTAATCTTTATGATTTCTTCCCGTCTTTGTGGGAAATGAAACCTGTCTGGGTTTCATTTGCTCCTCTTTTTCCAGATGTCTGAAGTGCAACAATAGGGTGTTTATTTGTTCCCTTTCTGTTTTCTTAATGTGTGAGTTCATAGCTATGATTTTCCCTCTAAGAACTGCTTCATCGCATCCCACAAATTCCAGTAAGTTGTGCTTGAATTTTCGTTGAGTTGTAGATATTGCTGAATTTCTTGTTTAATTTCTTCTGTGACCCATTAATTGCTGAGTAAGGTGTTGTTTAGTTTCCATGAATTTAGCGGGTTTTTCTGGTTTCTTTTGTCATTTATTTCCAGTTTCATTGCACTGTGGTCAGATAACATGCATGGGATAATTTCTATTTTCTTCCATATAATTACGCATGATCTCTGGACTAGTATGTGGTCTATTTTGGAAAATGACCAATGTGCAGCTGAAAAAAATGTGTATTCAGCTGTGGTTGGGTGGAACACTCTGTATATGTCCACCAGGTCCATTTGTTCCAAGCTCTGGTTCAGTTCTGCTACTTCCTTGCTAATTTTTTGTCTGGTTGATCTATCTTTTTGATATAAAGGGGTGTTAAGGTCTCCTGTTAAGATTTTGGTCTTAGATATTAGGTTTTTCATGTCCATTAAGATTTGTCTTACATAGTTGGGTGCTCCTGTGTTTGGTGCATATACATTTATGAGTATTACCTCTTGCTCTTGAATTTTTCCCCTGACCAATATATAGTGGCTTTCTTTGTGTCGTTTGATCCTTCTTGGTTTGAAGTTGAAACTGTCTGAGAAGAGAATTGCTACTCCTGCTTTTTTCTGAGGTGCTGGGCATGGAGTATTGTTTTCTATCCTTTGACTTTGAGCCTATGAATGTCTTTTTGAGTTAAGTGTGTTTTTTCTATACAGCATATTGTTGGATTTTGTTTCCTAATCCACTGTGCCAGTCTATTTCTCTTAATTGGTGAATTGAGTCCTTTTACATTGATGGTTATAATTGAAATGTTTGACTTATGTTTGTCTTGATAGTTACCTGGTGTTTACTCCTTTGTACCCTGTGTTTAATTGTCTGTCCTGTTTAGTGCGTTCCTTCTGTTCTCATTCATGGAGTTCTGGTCATTGTGGTCTCTCTCTAGAACATCTTTCAGCAGCCTGTGAAGGGATGGCTTTGTCATCGTGAAATTCTTTAGTTGTTCTTTGTCGTGGAAGTATTTCACTTCTCCATCAAACTTGAAAGAGAGTTTTGCAGGGTATAATAGTCTGGGCTGGAATTTGTTTTCATGTAGGGCTTGAAGAACTCTGCTCCATGCTCTCCTTGCCTTCATGGTTTGTGTGGAGAAGTCGGCTATAATTCTGATGAGTTTTCCTTTGAATGTGATCTGCTTTTTCTCTCTAGCAGCTTTCAGTATATTATTTTTGTGTTGGATTTCTGGAAACTTGACTATTATATGTCTTGGTGTGTTTTTACTTGGGTTGAAGTCATTTGGTGTTCTGTATGCTTCGGTGACCTGAATGTTGGATTGTTTCCTCATATTTGGGAAGTTTTCTGTGATTACTTCTCCCCAAATTCTTTTTATGTCATTTGTATTGACTCCTTCATTCTCATTGGTACCTATTTTTCTCACATTGTTCATCCTGGCATCATCTTGCAGGTGACGGATTATTTTTTCCTGCATTCTCATTGTTTTTAAGAGATCCTTTCTTACCTTTTCACTAGCTGCACCAGCATCTTCAAGATCTGAAACTGTCTTCGCTTTCACTCAAACGGTTTTGAAGACTCGTGATTGATATTTTTCGGTCTTCTGTATCTCTTTGACTCTTTTCATGCATTCTATTTCTTTTCTGTATTGCTCATTCAAGGAATCCATCATATTTCTGATCTCCTCAATTTTTTTTTTATCCATGTCTTCATTAGAGTAGTTATTAATTCTTTTTCTGCAGAGTTTTTTCCAAGTTCGGTTTCCTCTGTATATTTCCAGACTTGTTTCTGTATTTCAGATGCTATGATTTCAAAGAATTCTTTTTATTCAAAGAATTCTTTTTTGATTTTAGAAATTATTTCTGCTTTGAGTTCCCCATGACTTTTATGCTGTTGCTTCTTTGCTTCAGATGCTGTTAATTCATACATTTCAGCTGGAATAGTGCTCTCTGTACTTGTTCTGGGTGAGCATAGTTTTTCCACTCAATGATTCTGGAATTGATTCTTTATTTCAGATACTATGTATTCAGATATTTCTTTTTTTATTTGGGGAATTACTTCTCATCTGTTTTCCTCTATACTGCTGTTGTTCCTTTGCTGCTGTATCTGTTAATTCATTTATTTCAGATGAGCTAGTGTCCCCTGCCCTTGCTGGTGGACCAGAGGCCTGGGACTGCATTTTTCACCTTGTCCTTGTCATTTTGTATAGCACTGACCTCTGACCTTTGCTGTAGAGCTTTGGCACAGCTACAACCGTAGTTTCTTATGAGATTCAGGTGCCAGGCTATTAAGTTTGAGATTACCCAGGTATGCCTGTCCTGGATCTAGCTGTTGCGCTCAGCTCTTTTTTGCTGCAGCTCCTGTGGTTTCCCTCTGTTGGTTCCCTGTTCAGATGAGCACAAACCGAACCAGGATGCAGAGCAAGTAATGGAACTTCCCACTGTCTTGGCTGGCTTTGGGGCGAGGATCTGGAAAATTGCCAGAGTAGGCCCTTACATAAGTCACTCTTTAGGTGGGTGGGCCTGGGCTATGGTGGGTCTGCTGGGCTCCCAAAAGGATAGTGGATGTTCTTGTTTACTGGGTAGGCTGTGCTGTGTCAGTCAACCTGTGCTGGTTTCAAGGCTACAGGCCAGAACCCCGAGAAAGCTGGGAAAGGTCCCTCCAGTACAGTGGGCCTGGAGCCCTCACTCACATGCTGGGCTGGGCTGCGCTGGGTTTCAGATGTGGGGTGGGACTGGGAATCACTGAGAAATGTCCCTCCAGCATGGTGGGCCTGGAGCTCTCCTGGCCAGCTCTGCTTGGTTTGGGGCCATGGGGGGTGGGGTGGAGACAGGGAATTGCTGGGAAATGTCACACCAGCGCTGCAGGCCTGGAGTTCTACACTCACTGAACTTTGATGCCCAGGGAATCGGGGAAATTCCCACTCGCTCAGCGGGCTTTAGGGCAGGGGATCCGGGGAGTTGCTGGTGAGTGGGCCCTGAGGTTTCTGGCCTGTCACTGGCTTGGAGGGCTTGGGGTGGGGATCTGGGTAGCATGCGTGGGAAGAAGCCAAAGCCTCTCCCTCAGACTAACCACACACTCACTGATCTGGGAAGCCTTGTGAGTCGTGCAAAGTCCCACTCACTGGGAGAGCTTGAGGTGGGATCCAGGAGGCTTCTGGAGTTAGCCGCTGTCTCAGGCAGGTCTCTGGGCTAGGCTGGCATGGGCAGGCTTGAGGAAGATGCATCCTTTTATTTTAAATTTAAGTATCTGTAAAGTGCTTTCTTTGTATAAATGTGTAATTGGGTCCTGCTTTATTCTATCAGGCAATCCCTACCTTTGGATCAGTGCAAACCTAAACTTTAGCAAAAACATCCAAATACATAGTATCTACAGACAAGCATGATTATATTTTTATTGATATTTTCTATCAAATATTTCTTGGTTTGAGAAAAATGTCAAACCTTCCAATATTACCAAAGTTGATCATTTATATGACTATTAAATGGGAGTTTAAAATTCACTTTCATAAAACAGTCTATTCTTGTCAGTGAAATTCTACTTCCTTTCAAACAGAAAATACATTTTGTCTAATTTTCTTGAAAATATCTTCAGTGCTATATTCACTTTTAGAGGGCAAAACTTCCCAGAGAGTTTGTCAAGGGAAAATCAGCACTGGATATAAGTAAGAGAGACAGCCAATCTTGTGGATTATAATGGAGAGCTTGAGGAGTTTATAAATGCTGTGTGAATGTGAATTAGGAATTTTGGTAACAAGAAGGACATAAATAAGCATAAAGAACTATCCTGAGGCTTAGTGTGTGCATGCTCTGTCCTCACAGAACGGTGCATGTTACTTAGATAATGCAGCTTTACATTTGCTGTCCCGTACAATCTCTTTAGTCGTTCTGTCCCTGTGTTTCTATTTCTGGCCACAAGATGGCACCTCACTTTCATTAATATTCATATGCTGAGTTTGAGAACTGTGCTGGACCTGACCTTACTTTCTGAAGGGGGAAGCTGAGAGCTATTCTAGTACACTGCGAAAACGCAAAATACAAGGTACAGTGGCCAGTGAAGGACACCAAAAGGACACACAGTATCACTATGGGACATGTGTCTTTAGGTGGTGTTCAGCTCAGCCAGGTCTATCTTGGAAGGAGGCCATCTGCCTGGCTGGGAACACCAGCTTCTTTAATGTCACAAGATCCCTCTAGTGTCTATACGGCCCTTACAGGTGCAGAAGCTAAGGCTCAGAGAAGTTAAGGCACTCGGTGGGCTCAAGGTGTGTCTGGGGCACTGGTCTGACCCTGCTTATTGGACTGTCAGGGTGGAGGGGGGTCAAAACCAAGGTCTCCCCCACTTTTCAGAATGCTATCACAGCCCTAAGAAGGTGAACATTCAGCTGCTACACCATTAGCAAAGGCACTGGATTTCTTTGTATTAGTCCTTATAGATATTTTTGCCATATAATGGAAGGGGGTCTTGTGTTTCAGTAAGAACATCAGGATAAGATATTGATAAATGTCTTCAAATCAAGAAAACAAAGGGCAGAGGATCCCTGGTTTTAGTTGAAGCCAGGCTGCTCTGCAGCAGGAGCCGCCCACCTGCTTTCTTTCTCTTTCTTATTTTGCTTTAATTTTTTTTTAAATTAAAGAACAAGTAGCAATGAGACAGTTTCAAATCAAATTATTAGCACAGATTCAACAATTAATACATTACACATTGTTTTTGTAGTGGCTTTTTGTTGTACAAGGTGCATACACCATACTCTTATCTACAAACACTGTTAGAGCAGATGCCTATGCCCAATGAATTAAGAGAATGTAGCTGTACAATAATTGAATGACAATAGAATACCTATCTTTGGCAGGACTAAACAAAAAAGGGGATACAAAGGAAGAAACATTCTGTGTTTGTATAAACAGTACAGTTAGGATAAATATGCAGTACTTTAGCATAATTCTATGAGAAGAAAGATTTGTACTAATAGTGTTTAGATAGGATATCCTGTCTGCTGCTTGTACTATGGACAACCACTAGGAAGATAACAATGTAAAAAGTATTAATTATTGAAACTGTACTATAATTCAGCTTTCTTTCTCTTTCTATATGAGCTTAACATTTGAGGGCGTGGAGGAGTTGTGAGGAAAAAGCACACACCCACCACTGCAGGCATGGGGGTGGCTCATGCGTATCCTGCCAGCTTGCTTACCTCTGCTGCCTCGGGGCTTTCTGAGGCTTAAGAAGGAGTGTCACAAGGAAGAGGTGGCACATTCCTACGGATCAGAGGTCACCTGCAGGCAGTCAAGGTGGCAGGTTAAAACCTCCCAGAACTCCTTGACACCCCCTGCAGATGTTCCTCAAGGGCCAGTGCACTGGAGGCCCAGCTGCTCAAGGTGCAACCAGCTTAGAATGTGCTTCTAGAATTGGCTTTTCTCCCTTCCCTTACTTCAATGTCTGGCTTTGTTTTCCAAATAAACTACCTGTATTCAAGTCCTGAACTCAGGCTTTGCTAAAACATATACATTTGCTCATGGAAAAACTGGCTATTTGCATCAGCCCTCTATGATCTTACAGGGGTGAGGCAGGCCCAGGTGTTGGGGCAGGTCCCTGGGCTTTGCGCGGGAGGACAGGCTCATCCAGCTGGTTATCAGGTGCAGGTGCACTGACACTGAAGAGGAAGCACCATCGGAAGGCTGCACTAGGTGAGGTGGGCCCTGGGAACAGAGGCTGAAAGGATGGCAAGGCTTCTAAGCAACAATGTAGGAGCGAGAAGACAGTGTCTGGGATTGGAGAAGCTGATAGGCTCAGCTGTGCTGGGCCCCGAGGACCCAGGCTTCTCCTTGCTTGGGATTGTGTCACAGGGGATGGCTTTTCTTTTGACTCTTACCTTCCAGGCAATTCCTTTACCATGCCAAGTTTTACCAGTGAACTGCTGAGGCCAAAAAGTGCTAGTGGAAGAATCTGTTTTCTCCCGTCTTGCCCCTTCATCCTGAGCTTGGAACCTCCTCTCCTCTCAGCCTCAGTTTCCTTCAGAGGCCTGCATTGTGTCTCGGCCCTCCCTGCCTGCCCTGACAACATTTTCGCCTTGAAGTTTTGGAGATTTAGGCAAGAGGCCTAGCAAAGTGCCCACTCTGTGGACAGACACATCTGTGCCGGCCCTTACTGTGCTGTCTTAGGGTGAGTGCCGAGGACTGGGTGTGGGCTTGAGGGTGGCCAGCAGCTCTCAGCATGTTGTGTGTGTTTGGAGATCAGCTGGTACTGCTTAGAATTGCAGTTTCTGTCTATTTTTAGGGTATTCCACTGCCTGACAATTTATCCTCCTTCTCCGGGACCCTCACCTCTACACTGCATCCATGTCACATTTGATTGCTTGACTCACACTACTGCTGTAGTCTTCAGAAGTCCAGTGGTCCTCACTGCAGCCTGTGAACTCTTTGGGTTTGATAAAACACCTCAGCAGAGCATTCCTCCTGCCAAAATCACTTTGCAATACTTTTGGTTAATATTCATATACACTTGCATAGTAGTTTTTAGATTGCAGAGTGTTTAAACATGCATCAGCTTGCTTTCTCACTTTCCTAGTAATCCTGAGAGGTAAGTAGGGCAAGCACTGTTTCTCTGGTATAAATAGACATGCTGAAAAGTTGGGTGACTCACCTGCTTGTACATGGATGGTTATCAGGGGCAGATGAAAACTCTGGATTTATTTACTGACAGAGCATATGGCCAGGGAGACAGTGAGAAACACTAAGACCCACTCTTTGCCTGGATGCTCAGGGTATATTTGGTGGAAGAGAAGATAAACAGGAATTAAACAATGGCATTGAGTCCCAAGTGCCAAGTGGCTTCTGCAGGTGTCTTCTGGTCTGGAGTACAGTAGCAAGGTTATTCATGATGGAGTAGAGAGTACAAAGATAAACCCCAAACAATGCTAAACAAACCCTATTTATGTGCTTGAACAAGACCTTTTTGGTCAAGAAGGCCCACACCGTTAAGAAGGAATGACTAGCTGCTAAACTACAGAAAGAGATCTATGAATGATGGTGTGTGATGGTTCATATCTGGATGTCTCCCAAATGTGCAGGTACTCTGACGCCCGGCTTGTGGAGCTGGTTGGATAGTGGGGTGCTGGTGTGGGAAGGGAGGGTTTGGTGGGGGCTGGGTTACTAAGAACAGGAGCTGGAAAAGTTTGTGTCCCACCCTGGCTCCTCCATTGCTCTTTGCTTCCTGTCCATGTTGACCTGAGCCTTTCCCATGGAAGGCCCATCTTCCATGCTGCTTCATGCCTTGGAGCAGACCATGGGCCGAAATGTCTGAATCATGAGCCAAGGTAGACTCCCTTCCTCCAAGTTACAGGTATTGAGTGCTGTGTGCCAGTGATGAGGGAAGCAACTAAGACAGAGCATTCAGGCAATCACTGGAATAAGCTAATGTTTGTCTGATTTAATCAATTAGATATAGTTGCTTATCAAAAGCAACTAGCTGCCTTTGCTTGTCATGTAGCTATGTCAAAACTGTATTTCACTTGTGACATGGGTAAATTAAACAATTTCCACTGGATGTGAGATGGGGACTCTGTAAGTAGTGGGGACTTGGGCCAAGGAAGCTCCAAGGTCACTCTGTTCCTATGACCAGAGCGCCATGGCATCCTTAGGAGGGAGCCCAGGTGTGGAACAGCAGATGAGGCAGGGCCTGAGGGGTTCTTATTGGTTCCTCTGACTGATTTTTCTTCTTGAACCAAAAGCAAATCAGGTCATATAGGACAAATGCCCATCAAAATGCCTACCAGGTTGCCATCAAAAATGTCATGAACAATAGGACAAAAGTTGTTTTCACTCTTCTGGAAGCTAGGGCATACAAGATCAAGGCTCTAGCATTTTTGCTAGAGTTTGGTTGAAAGTCTACATAACCTATGCTTTCTCCTTGTCTCCCCTTCTAGAAGGGGCAATGGGTCTTTGTGAGGCTTATTGCCCATGAGGGCTCTTCCCCCACAACCTAATTTACTTCCCAAGGCCACCACCTCCTAATGCCATCATCTGATGGGTGAGCTGCCAACACATGCAATGACACAAGCATTCAAACCATAGCAGGGGAAACCTGGCAGAAACTGAGGAATGCATTAGGTTCAGGGGTCCATGGGCTTTCTTGTTAGTGGATAGTAAGGCCACTAACAAATTAAATTGGCCTCACCTCTAACATTTTAGTAGAATTCACCAATTAGTTTTGGTTGCAGTAAGAGCCTGGAAAAAAGAACATAAATTAGTGGTGTCTGGACAATGTGATAGGACGTTTGCTTTATGACCAAACAATCTCATTAAGTGCTTGCTTTAAGTCTATCATCTCCCGTGTTGGGTTATGGCCCCGTGCTCCTTCTGGGAAAGGTGTGTCCTATGGGTTGAGGGTACTGGGAGGGAGAGAGAGGACAGCAGGACCATCCTGTGGAATGGAAGGAGGAGGAACCACCTCTCTGAGGAGCTTGGGATCCCCCAAAGTGGTTCTGATCCAGCAATAAAGTTGTAACTCATTTAAAGAACTTCAGAGAGACCAGCCAGAACCCTTCCCATGTGCCATGAGGATTCGGTAGCCAGGGAACCGGCAGTGTGTGCATGCCTTGGCACTTGTGGCTGGGGGGGGGGTGTTAAGTTTGCTTCTTGGAAGACTTCAATTTGTACAAGGAACTATCCGGGGCTTGTTCTACAAGGAACTCCCTTTGGCATTTATTAAGCTTCATCCTTGGTAGCAGGGAGATTTACAGCCATTGTGCCTTCAGGGAAGTTACTGAGCAAAGCGAGGAACACCCTTTGAGCACTGGGCTGGGGCAGACACCTCTGTGAGTTTCTGAAGCACTACTGAACCCGAAACAGCCTAGGAAAGTGAGGCCTGAGGACATGTGACCAGGAGGTGCCAGCTGGCGGGAGGAAGCACCTGAGCTAACTGTGGGGCTAGACAGCGGCCAAGAGCAAGTTTACCTGGTGCGCTGAACAGGTGTCATCTCTGACATCCATCACTAAGCGTGAAGCTGAGACAAAGGCAGTTTCCTCCTTCTCAGGGTGCTGCTGTTTGCACTCGGCAGCAGGGTGTGCTGAGGCTGGCAAGGTGAGAAGAGGACGTGGCCGCGATCTGGATCCCTGGGCCTTAGGCCCAGCGACCTTCTCTGTAGGCACGGTCCGCGCACACCCAGGGTCCCAAGAACCATCTCCTGGCACCCCTCTCACAGACATGGAGCATGCAGGGCTCTCTGGGGAAAGGTCTGGGAACTGTGACCACCTGACGGCGCTCCAATGCTTTTTCACTTGCGTATCACTTTAAACACATGATGAAAACCCAAATTCCTGTTCACATAGGCGATGGAAGTCCCCAATGCTCACCAAGCCTACTTGGTGGAAGAGTTCGCACTCAGATTGTTTTAAAAAATCAAGCTCTCTCCCCGAACTTTTTAGTATTTAAATTTATCAGGTACTACGTCTATTGATTGCAGAGAGGGATATATGAAATCGAAGTTTCAGTAGACTGTTGAGGTTTTAAAATGTGTATTTACAGAAAGAACACTACACTTTTTGGGGGTTCAGCTCTGAGTTTTAACATAAACCATGTAATCACTACAATAATCAAGGCAAAGAATAATTTTATCACCCATTCAAAATTCTCTAGTGCTGCCCTTTTGTGGTCAACTTCTACCCCAAGCCCCTGACAAATATTCTTTTTCTCTTTTCCAGAATATGACATATATTGTAGGCTACTGTTTATTGTGTGAATTATACTATGTGTTGTATGAATATACCATGTAAAGTATGAATATGCTTGATTATTCATAGGACACTTAGATTAAGTCTATTCTGGTATGCAAATGAATAAAGCTTACATAATCATCTATGTATACATTTTTGCGTCAATATAAATTTTCATTTCCCTGGGGTTAAGGCTTTGCAGTGAGTTTTTGGGCTATGTGATATATATGAAATTGACAAAGAATTTTCTGGAATAACTGTACCATATTGTATTCCTACCAACAAATATATAAAAATTTCAGTTTCTGGGCATATACTTTGAGAAAAAAAAACCCAAGATTATTGTTTATATTCTTTTGTTTTCAGTACTAGGTATTGAACTCAGAGCCTGTACACTGACATACATTCCCAGCTGGTTTTTTTGTTTGTTCATTTTTTTTGTTTTAAGGCAGGGAATATACCATATAAAGTATGAATATGCTTAATTATTCATAGGACACTTAAAGTAATTCTATCTCATATATCCCTCTCTGCAATCAATAGATGTAGTACCTGATAAATTTAAATACTAAATTAAATAATGAAGCATATTCATATTTTATATGGTATATTCTCTTGAGCTAGAGAAATAGCTCAGTGGTCTAAGGGCCTGGTTTGCAACCACGAGGACCCACGTTTGATCCCCAGTACTGCATGCTGTGCTGGGCCAGAACCCGGTGTGGTACTGTATGCCTATAATCCCAGTGCTGGGGAGGCTGAGACAGAAGGATCACTAGGAATCTAAACTGTGTGGCGAGACCCTGTATCAAAATAAATAAAACAAAATAAAATATTTTTTTAAAAGACAGGGTCTTGCTGAACTACTAAGTTGTGAGGTCAGGGCTTGATCTTTTGTTCTCCTGCCTTAGCTTCCCAGAGTGCTGAGATCGGGATTGTGCGCCTTCTCATGCCTGCCATTTGTAAAGTATAATTCCTGTTGTTCCTGGTCTTTTTTGTTGTTGTTGTTGAAATTCTGTTTCCCTGTGGTATAATTTCCCTCCACTCTGAAGAACTTCATTAAGAATTTCTTTTAAATCATCTTCAGGATGTTTATTTTATCCTTACTCCTGAGGGCATTCTGTGGAAGCAGAAGTCTGGGCCTGCAGTCCATCCCTCCCAGCACACTAGGGAGCTTCTGTCTTCTTCCAGCTCCCAGGTACCAGTGAGAAATCCACAGCCAGGTGAGCCAAAGCCTCACCTCAGTCTTAGCTCTCTATGTTCTTTTTTTTTTTTTTGCGGAATTGGGGATTGAACTCAGGTCCTTGTGCTTGCCAGGGAAGTTCTTATTATACTGAGCCGTCTCCCTGGCCCCTATTTCTCTGTTTTCAATTTTTTTCTTCATATTTGGTTTTCATCATTTTCTAACTAGGTTTCACTGAGCTTTTCTTGCTTGGAATTCACTAAGATTTTGTTGTACTTGTAACTGTATCTTTCATAAAATTTGGAAGGTTTCCAATCTTATTTAATTGTTGTTTCTCTTTTTATTCTCTAACTTAACTATATAAATGTTAGAACTTTTAACAGCGCTGCACAAGTTCCTTGGGTTTGCTTTACTCATCTTACAATCTGTACTCTCTCCTTCAGATTTGAAAATTAATATTAATCTATATTTAGAATCTCTCTTTTCTTTGTTATTTTATTTAACCTTAAGCCTATTTGAGTTATTTTAGTTCTAGACATTCTTTTTTAAACAAGTGGTTTCTTTTTTAACTTTATTCATTAGTACATCTTTGTCACACATATTGATCACATCATCATAGGAATTTTGTACTTGTGCATAATATATCTTAATTCATTTTTGCATTCCCATCGACACTTTTTCTTCCTTTCCCAGTTTTAAAAACTTTGTTTCTGTCTTCCTTCCATTCTCTTTTCTTATTTTTCTCTGCACTTCCTCTTCCTTTGTTCCCCTTCCCATTTGAACATGTTTTCCTACTTTCCAGTATCTGTCCTCAATTTTTCTCCTCATTAATCCATTGGGTTTTTTACACAAGAAAAGCAAAGCAATGCTTAAACTTGTACGTCCAGTTTATTTTGTTCAGGTTATAGCTCTGAGGTATATGTACTTTTCTATAAGTGGGTGAAGTTTATCCCTCTTTATAGCAGAGAAGTACTCCATGCATATAAAGGCATATTCTGTACACATTCTGTTGATGGGTGCCTATGGGCTGTTTCCAAGATTTTGACATCTTAAATTGTGCTGCTGTAAACATGAGTATGGAGCTTTTAACTCTTTTGGGAAGTTGTCTAGCAGGGGAACAGCTGGCTCAAATGGAACCTCTAATTTTAGATTTCTGAAGAATGTCTGCACTAATTTCCATATTAGTTTATCAGTTTGCACTCCCACCAACCATGAAGAGGTCCTTTTCCCCCACAGCCTTGCCAACATCTGTGATGGGTTGATTTCTTCCTGAGAGCCCCTCTTTGGTAATGAGATGGGATCTCAGTATTCTTTTAGTTTGTATTTCTCAATTGACTGGTAATATGGGGTGATTTTTAAATATATTTATTTGCTGTTTGTACTGCTTCATCTGAGACATGTCTGTTCACTTCAGACACACGTTTTTGGATTGGGGCTTTAAATTTGGGGTGGCCTGATGTTTTGGGAATTCTTTTTATATTTTAGATATTAGTCATTTATCCAAGGAGTAGCTGATAAAAGTTTTATACTGTGGGTTATCACTTTACTGTGTTGTTTTTCCTTTTCTGTTAAAAATCTGACTAATTCAATATAATCCTGTTTGTGGATTCTTTGTCATACTTCTCATGCATGCAGGATTTTGTGCATAAAGTCTTTGCTTACACCTATATCTTCAAGAGTTTTACCTATTTTGTCTTCCAGCAGATTTAGTGTCTATTTTTATCCTTCAATCTTTGACCCATTTCTATGTTAGTTTAATGTATGGTGAGAGATATGGGTGTAAGTTCAGTGTCTGGCACGTGGAAAGCCAGTTTTCTCTGGCACCGTTTATTAAAGAGGCCATTTTTTTCAAATGCAGGTTTTCAGCCCCTTTGTCAAAGACAAGGTAGCTGAGTGCACTTAGAATTGTTTCTGGATCTTCTGTTCTGTTCCACTGAGCCTTGGGTCTGTTTCTTCCTCCAGCACCATGCTGTTTTTATCACTGTAGCTTCGTAGTATAAATTCAAACCAGGAATTGTGATGCCCCCTGCCTTGCCTTTGTTGCCAGAGTTGTTTTTGGTATTATAAGTCTTTCCTGGTTTCATATGAATTTTTGGATTTTTTTTATCTAATTCTGTGAGATATGCTATTAATGATTTGATTGGGCTTGCATTAATCTGACAAAATCACAGTTTTGAAAGTATGACTATTTTCACTGTATCGGTTTCGCCTGTTCAAGCACAGAGGGTGTCTTTCCATTTTGTGATATCCTCTTAAAGGTTTTTCAGAGTGCTGCAGTTTTCAGTGTATAGGTCTTTCATTTCTTTGGTTAGATTAGTTGTAAGTATTTCATTTTTCTTTTCTTTTACTGAAGTACAAATATCAATGAGACAGTTTCAAGACACATTAACAGGACAGATTCATTAAATTAATATATTACAAACTGTTTTCATAATGTTTTGGTATCGTACAAGGTGCACATGATATTATACTTACAGACATTTCATTTTTCTTGATGCTATGTTATTTCCCTAATTTCTCTCTCAGTGAGTTTGTTACTTTTATATGGGAATGGTTTTGATTCTTGGGTGTTGATTTGTGCTGCCAAATTAGGTTATTAATTTTAGAAGCCTTTTGGTGGAGCTTTTAAAGTCTTCAGTGTAGAGTATCACATGAAGTAATGAACTCATTCTTATCCTATCCATTATCCTTTTATTCCTAAGGTTTCCAGGACTATATTGAACATGAGTGGTGACAGTGGGCATCTCCATCTCATTCTTGATTTTTAGAGTGAAAGTTTTCTGTTTTTGACCATTTTGTAGGTGTTCATTATTTGTCATAGAAGCCTTTTATCAACTGAGATAAAGACCTTTTACTACAACTTTCTGCAGGGATAGCATGTATGAGTGATGAACATTGTAAAGTATTTCGGTGTCTATAGATATGATCATATGCTTTTTTATCCTTGGCTCTGTTAATACGGTGCGTTACATTTATTTATTACCACATGTTGAACTATTCCTGCATCCCTGGGGTGAATCCCCGTTGATCATAGTGTATAACTGATGGGCCCGTGGATCACCATGGCGTCTCCACAAGGGGCGATGAGCCCCAGCACAATTACCTCCCTCCTCTTCCCACCTCTCCCTTCATCCCTCCCACGCTTCCTAGATAATCTACCTCACCTCCCCGGATGATCTCCAGTGAGCTATCACCATGTCATCACCTCACCTCATAAGGTCCCTCCCCCTTTAGGAACCTGTAAATATAGCTGCTGGGGTTCCCACATGTCTTTCCCTGTGAACCTCCCGTGTCTGCAATAAAAGCCTCTTCATCTCAGTGGGCCCTGGGGGCGGGGCTGGCATGGCAGGCCAGGGAAAGAACAGGCCCCTGCGTCCGCCCAGACAGGTGCTTTAATCCACTGAGCTCTCTGGCCAGCCCTCCCAACTGTAAAATTATCATGAGTGAATGTCTTATTTGTCTGATCTCCTGGTTTGGGAACATTTAGAAGAATAAGAAATCCCCAGCTTCTCCCCAGATCTATATTTGACTCTACACTTGGGAACTCTGACACTGGTCCTTACAGAAATTTTGTAGCAACTAACACGTCTGTGTTCACAGCCCTGTGTACCTTAAGTCCTGACTGGAAGCTTTCCTGATTCTCTGTCCTCCACAATGCTCTCATGCCCGTAAGTCTTGGAGCCTTCCTGACTAAATGTCTTGGTTTCTTCCACTCTAAACCATTCCACTGTGAGCTCTTAGAACACATATTAGTCTCTTCTCACAACATTACTTTTACCTTCATTTCTTAACTAATATCTGGCTTTTATTTTAAGGATAATTATCCCTTATCTGTCCTCCAGGAGGAGGTGGCTCATTCATTCATTTTCCTCCTTCATCTCGTCCCCTGTACTACTTAAGACACTCTCACCTCCTACTCTGCAGAAGTACGCAGGTGGGAATGCCTTCTATCTCCTTCCATTCTTTCATTCAGCTTTAATTTTTTTTTTTTACTAGTGCATGTTTGCATCACACAATGATTACATTCCTTGTGGAGGATTGGTGCCTGTACATAACACATCTCAATTTTTGTTCTTCATACTGCTTTTCTCCCCTTCCTGTCACTCCCTCTATCCTTTGTTCCCCATTTATGTTTATATGTCTGACTTATTCCATTTAACATTCTAGTTTCCAGGTCCATCTACTTTCCTACAAATGACTCAAGTTCATCCTTCTTTATGGCAGAATAGTTCTTGACAGTTTACTAATACAGCAATTTCTTGATCCATCCATCCATTGATAAACGTCTAGGCCACTTCCAAGGGTTAGCTATTATGAGTTCTGCTGGTATAAACAAAGGTATCTTGTGCATCACAGTAATATATTTTAAACTCTCTTGGGAAGATACCTAGGAAGGCAAGAGCTGGGTCAAACAGAATTTCTAGTTTCAGATTTTGATGAATGTCTATATTTATTTCCACAGTGGATTCACTAGTTTGTATTCCTAGAAGCAGTTGTTCTTTCTCTACATAAACATGTATTGATTTGTTAATATCAGACATTTTTTCTGGAGTAAGGTGGAATCTCAGTGCTTTTAATGGTCAATGATGTTGAACATTTTTTATATATTTATTGAACATTTGTACTACTTAGAAATGTCAGTTAATCTCATTGCCCATTTCATTGATTGCATCTTTTATTTTAGGTAGGGTCTAATTTTTTTTGAGTTCTTTATATATTCTAAGTATTACTACTCTGTCCAAGAAATAAATATCTGGCAAAAGGTTCCCTTCACTCTGTTGATTATTTTCTTTGCTGTGCAGAAGATTTTTAATGTGATAAAATCCCATTTTTTGATTCTTGGCACTATTTCTAATACTCTGTTTTTGCTCAGAAGTCCTTTCCCACATCTGTGTCTGCAAGTTTTACCTATTTTATCTTCTAGCAGGTTAAGTGTCTTATGTTTTAATGTGTAGCTCTTTAAGCTGTTTTGATTTTAGTTTAATACATGGTGAGACATATGGCTCCAGGGTGAATCTTCTGAGTGTACATAGCAAATTTTTGCAGAACCATATATATATTTTTACCTCTTTGTCAAAGATCAAATAGCTGAATGTGCATAGGGCCATCTCCGCTTCCTCTATTCTGCTCCACTGACGCATGTATTTGTTTTGGTGACAGTACCATGGCCTTTTGATCATGGTAGCTTTGTAATGTAATTTAAAATCCAGGATTATAATGCCTTCTTGTTGGTCTTCTTATCCAGGATTGTTTTTGCTTCTCTGGAGCTCTTCTGCTATCATATGAATTTTAGGTCTGTGAAGAATGTTATTGGCTTTTATCAGATTAATATAAGGTCATTCCATATCTCTTTTATTCAGGTTGTTTTTTTGCAAATTTTATTTTATTTTATTGAGAGATAAATATCAATGAGACAGTTTCAAAACTGATTAACAGGACAATTTCAATAATTAACACATTGTACATTGTTATCTTCCTAGTGGTCATCCACAGTACAAGAAGCAGACAGGGTCTCCTGTCCAGACACTATTAGTACAAATTTTTCTTCTCATAGAATTAAATGAAAGTAGCTGTATGCCTATCCTATTCTGTGTATACAGATATAAAATGGTCCTTCCTTTGTATCCCCCTTTTTTGTTTAGTCCTGTCAGAGATGGGTATTCTTTTGGCATTCACTTACTATAGGTGCTTGAAGGCCCTAGCCTTTCAAGGTCAGGTTCTTTTTCTAATGAGTGGATTTTGTTAAAAGCTCTTTCTGCATCCATTGAGTTGATACCGTACTTTCTGTCCTTGCATTTTTAGGTGATGTGTTACACCATTGACTTGCATATGTTGACTCCTTCATGTACCCGTGGACGAAGTCTACTTCGTGATGATGTATGATATTTTTGACGATTTGCTTATATTCTGTTCACATTTGTTGAGGATTTCTACATCTATGTTCACTAGTGATATTGGCCTGTAGTTCTCTTTTATTTAGGTGGATTCTTATCTCATTTTGGATTAAGAGTAATGCTAACTTCCAGAAGTGATTTTGGGAGCACTTTCTCCTTTTGAGTTCATTAAAACATTTGAGAGTGGGCTAGCGAGGTAGCTCTGCAGAGTGAAGCACCTGCTTAGGCAAGCTTAGGCAAGCTCAGGGACCACAGCTGGATCCCCAGTACCACATGCTGTGCCAGCCCTGCCCCGGGGGGTGGGGGGGGCTGAGCTGGCCAGAGTCTGGGTATAGAGCTGCATGCTGATAATCTCAGCACTGGGGAGGCTGAAAACAGGGGGATCGCTGTGAGCTGAGTGGCGAGGCTCAGTGACAGCTGAATACATTAACAAAAAATGTTTGAGAGAATAAGCATTCCATTTTCCTTGTTTTTTTTTTTTTAGAATTCAGTAGTAAATCCATTAGGACCTAGATTTTCTTACTAAGTTTTAAAATTACTACTTTGATTTTATTGCCTATTATAAAATTATTGACCATTTATTTATCTCCTTGGTTTTGATAATTGATATGTATCTAGGAATCTATTCATTTCTTCTAAATTCTCCAGTTTGTTGTCATACGGTTTTTGAAATAGTTGTTAATCATCTTCTGGATTTCAGCAGTTGTGCTGTCATATTTTCCTTACCAATTGGATTGATTCGGGTCTTTTTTATGATTGATTAAGCATTTGTTTTCTTCTTTTGAAGAATGAGCTTTTCAATTAATTGATCTTTACGTTTTTAGTGTCCATTTAATTAATTTCTGCTATGTTCTTCATAATTTTCTTATATTAGTTTTAAATTGTTTTGTTGTTGTTTGTTGTGTTTTGTTTTTTAAGACCCTGAGGGTTGCATCATTAGGTTATTTATTTGGACTCATTTTATTTTTATGATGTGGGCATTTACAGCTATTAACTTTCCTCTTAGGACAGCTTTCATTGTGTCCCTTATGTTCTGATATGTTGTATTGGTCTTATAGTTCAACTCTAGGAGCTTATTTTTTTCCTTGATTTCTTCTGTGATCCATTGATTAAGAATGCATTGTTTATTTTCCCTGCATTTGAATAGCTTCTAGATTTCTTTTGCTATTGATCTCTAGTTTTATTGTGCTATTATCTGATAATATACATAGTATAATTTTGATTTTTTGCATTTAGTTAAGCATAGTTTATTGGCCAGTGTGTGATCTATTTTGGAGAAAGTCCCATGTGCTGCTACTGAGAGGAATGTGTATTCTGCAATTGCTGGGTGAAGCTCTCTATGTGTGTCTATTATGTCCATTTGTTTGAAGGTTTTACCCAACTCTGTTATTTATTTGTTGATTTCTTTGTCTAGCTTATCTGGCTATTTGTGACAGTGGGTATTAAAGTTTTCCTATTATAACTGTGTTCACATTTATCTGGTTTTCTATGTCCCATAAAATCTTTTTTATGAAGTTGTTTTAACTTTTGTTTGGTGGTATATGTGACTACTTGTTATCTGTTCCGGTTGAATTGTTCCTTTAGCCAGTATGTGTGACTTTCACCTCTTCTGATCAACCTCAGCTGGTACAGTTCTGATCCTATTTTAATGGCCCATATAGTTTGGCACATTAGGCCATGGCTAAATTTCTTCTTAATTTGGTCTTGATTATTTGAGGTCTCTCTTTTATGTGTAAGATCTCCTCTTCTCTTCTCTTCTCTTCTCTTCTCTTCTCTTCTCTTCTCTTCTCTTCTCTTCTCTTCTCTTCTCTTCTCTTCTC